>SJYC01067020.1:0-19004 GCA_006408675.1 Madoqua kirkii
CCATTGGTAGCTTGATAGGGATTGCATTCAATCTATAGATTGCTTTGGGTAGTATACTCATTTTTTCTATATTGATTCCTCTAATCCATGAACATGGTATATTTCTATTTGTGTCCTTTTTGATTTCTTTCACTAGTGTTTTATAGTTTTCTATATATAAGTCTTTTGTTTCTTTAAGTTCAGTTCAGTTCACTTCAGTTGCTCAGTCATGTCGATATATTCCTAAGTATTTTATTCTTTTCATTGCAACGGTGAATGGAATTGTTCCTTAATTTCTTTTTCTGTTTTCTCTTTATTGGTGTATAGGAATGCAAGGAATTCCTGTGTGTTGATTTTATATCCTGCAACTTTACTATATTCATTGATTAGCTCTAGTAATTTTCTGATGGAGTCTTTAGGGTTTTCTATGTAAAGGATCATGACATCTGCCAACAGTGAGAGTTTTACTTCTTTTCCAATCTGGATTCTTTTTATTTCTTTTTCTGCTCTGATTGCTGTGGCCAAAACTTCCAAAACTATGTTGAATAGTAGTGGGGAGAGGGGGCACCCTTGTCTTGTTCTTAGGGTTATGCTGAGGTATGTTCCTTCTATTCCTGCTTCTGGAGGGTTTTATCATAAATGGATGTTGAATTTTATCAAAAGCTTTCTCTGAATCTTTTGAGATAATTATATGGTTTTTATTTTTCAATTTGTTAATGTGGTGTATTACATTGATTGATTTGTGGATATTGAAGAATCCTTGCATCCCTGGGATAAAGCCCACTTGGTCATGATATATGATCTTTTTAATATGCTGCTGGATTCTGTTTGCTAGAATTTTGTTAAGGATTTTTGCAGAGGATAGACTTCTGTTAAGACATTTTTTGTCTTGCCGGCTACATCTGCGATATATGAAACTAAGAAAACCCAGAGAACTCACCATCCTCTCTCCTTGCACCCTGGGCTTTAGTTTTTCTTCCTCCTTCTCTAACCTTTCAGAGCATTCTTATGATTGTTCTACATATAATTCTAGAGTTAACAGATTTACTTACTAGGAGGAGGAATAAACTATGTCTACTTCATCTTCCCAGAAGTCCAAGTTCAAAAGGATTTTTTTTAAGTTTGTGTTATGCCTGTGTGCTCAGTCATGTCCAGCTCTTTGTGATCCCATGGAATGTAGCCTGCCAGGCTCCTCTGTCCATGGAACTTTCTAGGCAAGACTACTGCAGCGGGTTGACTTTTACTATTCCAGGGGGTCTTCCTTACCTAGGGATGGAATCTGCATCACTTGGCCCTACATTGGTGGCATATTCTTTACCACTGTGCCACTTGGGAAGCCCATTATTTTATACTGACCTTTACAATATAATTTCTACTAACTCTTAGTAAGGGCTAACAATTTTTCTAAACAATATAGAAATACAGTTAATTGTGCTCTTCAGTTCTGTAAGCAAGTATCACTTAAATTCATGATGATGATCATAGAACATTTAAATTAAATATATTCTCAATGATCACTTAATCCTTCAAACCTCACATTTAATAGTGGTTCTATGATTGGAAATGGTTATTCTCTGGTGGCTCAGAGGGTAAAATGTCTGCCTACGGTGTGGGAGACCTGGATTTGATCCCTGGGTCGGAAACATACCCTGGAGAAGGAAATGGCAACCACTCCAGTATTCTTGCCTGGAAAACCCCATGGGCGGAGGATCCTGGTCGGCTACAGTCCATGGGGGTCACAAAGAGTTGGACACGACTGAGCAGCTTCACTATATAATACTATATATGATTAGAAATCAGATTCTTAACACCTAGAAAGTAAATGTCTACTTAGTTATAGAGTAGCAAATCTTGTCAAATTTAGTAAACACTCAACTCTTAAAACTACAAAAAGATACCCTGAGCATATTTCATAGTTAAATATTCAACTTCTGCCTTCCTGTTGTAACTCTTCAATTATCTTTTTTACAAATCAAAGTTAAGAAAATCAATATGCCTTTACCTGTTTTGGGCTCCTTTTTAAAAAAACAGACTTACTAAATATATTGAAAATTTGGGGAATATATCACACCGTAAATTTGAGATATTAGGATAGCTAAATATATATCTATGTATATAATTTACTCTATAACTTATAGCCTTTATTGGTTATATTTATGAATGTTATTTCCTATTTCTCTATGTCACAAATCAAAATAGTTCAATAGATACATAACTCATATGTTCCCACTTCCTCACCCCTACTACAGTCCATTTTCTAAAGAGTGATAAAAAATACAAATCAGATTATTTTATTCCAGCCCTGCTTAAAGCTATATAATAATTCACACTTAAAACACAAACCCCTTGCATGCCTTTAAACTTCACATGATCTCTATCTTGCCTCCTCCTTTGACCTCACTTATCTCCCATCCTCAGTCTCCCAGCTCTCCACCCATGGTACTATGTTTCATCCATATTTGTCTCTTTCTGTTCTTGAACACATCTGGTTCTGATTTCATAGTTTTTTGCACAAACCATTACCTCTCATTCAAGTACCAGATTAAATGTCACTTATGGGCCATCACACCATATTTTTCCACAGCATTTAGCATTATTTAAAGTGGCCTTCTGTGTTTGTTTATCTGTTTTTATTCTATTTCCCTGATGAAAATGCAAGCTCCATGAAAGCAAAGAGAAGAGGCATCTATTGTCACTATAACTTCCCATGCCAGTAATTTAATATAATACTTAATATTAAGTGTAGTTAATTTATTAAAAGAATTATTGTAGACTAAAGACTGTCATGCTGAATTATTTGTTATTCTATCCTCTTGTAATAGGGGATATTAAAAATCTAATATCTTTGTGTCTTGAAATTTCTGTAAATTTTGAGTACTTACGTGTTTCTTCTATTTTATCCTCAGGTTCACTGCTTATCTTTCTGTTGACAGGGAGCATTCTTTGAATAACCAATACTCCCAACCTACTGCTCGTTTGCTATTATTTTGAAATCAGGAAAAGGATATTTGGTATGAGTTAAATGTAAAATAAGGGCTTCCCTGGTGGCTTAGATAGTAAAGAATCTGTCTGTAATTGAGACCTGGGTTCAATCCCTGGTTCAGAGAGAGCCTCTGGAGAAGGGAAAGGCAAAGGTAACAACATTTTGAATGAGAATCAAGGCAATGCTTGTATAAGAAAAGTATTATACAGGTCTTATTTATTATATTTTGGGGCATCTGTGATTGCAGCACTAAAAAGATTTTTTTAAAAAACAGACTTCTACTGAATATATACAGAAAAAGACCCAATTCACAACTGTCAGCTTAATAAAATTTTACCAAGCGAGTACATCCCCAAGTCCATAGCCCAAAAGTAATCTATAACTTGAAAGACTTCTCTTGCTTCTTCTCAACCTTGATTTATTTGGCTTTTCTGGTTCAACAGGACCTTTGTGAGATGTATCTGTATTGTTGCATGTAAATTGCTGTATAGTGTTTCATGGTATATGTACACCACCGTATATTCATCCTCTGTACTGTTGACAGACATTTGGGTCCTTTATAGGTATTGGGTATTGGCTGTGAAGATCCTGATTCATAGATTTTCATGTTTCTCTAAGATTATAATGAGGATATAAATTTATAGATTTAGTTATGGATTTGTTATAGATGCAGCAAAATAGTTTTCTAAAATGGTTATATTAATTTACACTCCCAGCACAGAAGTGCATGAAAATATTAGTTGCTCCACATTACTGACAACACTTGGAATTGTCAGTGTTTTTAATTTATCATTATAGTCCTTGTGTAACTATATCACACTGCTATATTTTTTTAATTACACAAAGAGTTGGACATGACTGATTGACTGAACTGAACTGAACTGTGGTGGGTTTTCCCATACATTGACATGAATCAGCCAGCCATGTGTGTACATGTGTTACCCCATCCTGAACCCCCTCCCATCTCCCTTCCCACCCCATCCCTCTGGGTTGTCCCAGAGCACCAGCTTTGAGTGTCCTGCTTTATACACCAAACTTGCATTGGTCATCTCTTTTATGTATGGGTAATATACATGCTTCAACATTATTCTCTCAAATCATCCCACCATTGCCTTCTACCACATAGTCCAGAAGTCTGTTCTTTACATCTGTGTCTCTTTTGCTCTCTTGCATATAGGATGATCATCTTTCTAAATTCCATATATATGTATTAATATACCGTATTGGTGTTTCTCTCTGTGACTTACTTCACTCTGTGTAATAGGCTCCAGTTTCATCTACCTCATTAAAACTGACTCAAATGTGTTCTCTTATAGCTGAGTGATATTCCATTGTGTATATATGTACTACAACTTCCTTATCCAGTCATTTGCTGATGGACATCTAGGTTGCTGACATGTCATAGGTATTGTAAATAGTGCTGCAATGAACATTGGGCTACGTGTGTCTCTTTCAATTCTGGTTTCCTCAGTGTGTATGCCCAGAAGTGGGATTGCTGGGTCATATGGCAGCTCTATTTCCAGGTTTTAAGGAATCTCCATGCTGTTCTCCATAGTGGCTGTACTAGTTTGCATTCCCACCAACAGTGTAAGAGGGTTCCCTTTTCTCCACACACTCTCCAGCATTTATTGCTTGTAGACTTTTTGATGGCTGCTATTCTGACTGGCATGAGATGGTACCTCACTGTGGTTTTGGTTTGCATTTCTCTGATAATGAGTGATGTTGAGCATCTTTTCATGTGTTTGTTAGCCATCTGTATGTCTTCTTTGGAGAAATGTCTTTATTTATGAATGTTATTTCCTATTTCTCTATGTCACAAATCAAAATAGTTCAATAGATACATAACTCATATGTTCCCACTTCCTCACCCCTACTACAGTCCATTTTCTAAAGAGTGATAAAAAATACAAATCAGATTATTTTATTCCAGCCCTGCTTAAAGCTATATAATAATTCACACTTAAAACACAAACCCCTTGCATGCCTTTAAACTTCACATGATCTCTATCTTGCCTCCTCCTTTGACCTCACTTATCTCCCATCCTCAGTCTCCCAGCTCTCCACCCATGGTTACTATGTTTCATCCATATTTGTCTCTTTCTGTTCTTGAACACATCTGGTTCTGATTTCATAGTTTTTTGCACAAACCATTACCTCTCATTCAAGTACCAGATTAAATGTCACTTATGGGCCATCACACCATATTTTTCCACAGCATTTAGCATTATTTAAAGTGGCCTTCTGTGTTTGTTTATCTGTTTTTATTCTATTTCCCTGATGAAAATGCAAGCTCCATGAAAGCAAAGAGAAGAGGCATCTATTGTCACTATAACTTCCCATGCCAGTAATTTAATATAATACTTAATATTAAGTGTAGTTAATTTATTAAAAGAATTATTGTAGACTAAAGACTGTCATGCTGAATTATTTGTTATTCTATCCTCTTGTAATAGGGGATATTAAAAATCTAATATCTTTGTGTCTTGAAATTTCTGTAAATTTTGAGTACTTACGTGTTTCTTCTATTTTATCCTCAGGTTCACTGCTTATCTTTCTGTTGACAGGGAGCATTCTTTGAATAACCAATACTCCCAACCTACTGCTCGTTTGCTATTATTTTGAAATCAGGAAAAGGATATTTGGTATGAGTTAAATGTAAAATAAGGGCTTCCCTGGTGGCTTAGATAGTAAAGAATCTGCCTGTAATTGAGACCTGGGTTCAATCCCTGGTTCAGAGAGAGCCTCTGGAGAAGGGAAAGGCAAAGGTAACAACATTTTGAATGAGAATCAAGGCAATGCTTGTATAAGAAAAGTATTATACAGGTTTTATTTATTATATTTTGGGGCATCTGTGACTGCAGCACTAAAAAGATTTTTTTAAAAAACAGACTTCTACTGAATATATACAGAAAAAGACCCAATTCACAACTGTCAGCTTAATAAAATTTTACCAAGCGAGTACATCCCCAAGTCCATAGCCCAAAAGTAATCTATAACTTGAAAGACTTCTCTTGCTTCTTCTCAACCTTGATTTATTTGGCTTTTCTGGTTCAACAGGACCTTTGTGAGATGTATCTGTATTGTTGCATGTAATATTGCTGTATAGTGTTTCATGGTATATGTACACCACCGTATATTCATCCTCTGTACTGTTGACAGACATTTGGGTCCTTTATAGGTATTGGGTATTGGCTGTGAAGATCCTGATTCATAGATTTTCATGTTTCTCTAAGATTATAATGAGGATATAAATTTATAGATTTAGTTATGGATTTGTTATAGATGCAGCAAAATAGTTTTCTAAAATGGTTATATTAATTTACACTCCCAGCACAGAAGTGCATGAAAATATTAGTTGCTCCACATTACTGACAACACTTGGAATTGTCAGTGTTTTTAATTTATCATTATAGTCCTTGTGTAACTATATCACACTGCTATATTTTTTTAATTACACAAAGAGTTGGACATGACTGATTGACTGAACTGAACTGAACTGTGGTGGGTTTTCCCATACATTGACATGAATCAGCCAGCCATGTGTGTACATGTGTTACCCCATCCTGAACCCCCTCCCATCTCCCTTCCCACCCCATCCCTCTGGGTTGTCCCAGAGCACCAGCTTTGAGTGTCCTGCTTTATACACCAAACTTGCATTGGTCATCTCTTTTATGTATGGGTAATATACATGCTTCAACATTATTCTCTCAAATCATCCCACCATTGCCTTCTACCACATAGTCCAGAAGTCTGTTCTTTACATCTGTGTCTCTTTTGCTCTCTTGCATATAGGATGATCATCTTTCTAAATTCCATATATATGTATTAATATACCGTATTGGTGTTTCTCTCTGTGACTTACTTCACTCTGTGTAATAGGCTCCAGTTTCATCTACCTCATTAAAACTGACTCAAATGTGTTCTCTTATAGCTGAGTGATATTCCATTGTGTATATATGTACTACAACTTCCTTATCCAGTCATTTGCTGATGGACATCTAGGTTGCTGACATGTCATTGGTATTGTAAATAGTGCTGCAATGAACATTGGGCTACGTGTGTCTCTTTCAATTCTGGTTTCCTCAGTGTGTATGCCCAGAAGTGGGATTGCTGGGTCATATGGCAGCTCTATTTCCAGGTTTTAAGGAATCTCCATGCTGTTCTCCATAGTGGCTGTACTAGTTTGCATTCCCACCAACAGTGTAAGAGGGTTCCCTTTTCTCCACACACTCTCCAGCATTTATTGCTTGTAGACTTTTTGATGGCTGCTATTCTGACTGGCATGAGATGGTACCTCACTGTGGTTTTGGTTTGCATTTCTCTGATAATGAGTGATGTTGAGCATCTTTTCATGTGTTTGTTAGCCATCTGTATGTCTTCTTTGGAGAAATGTCTCTTTAGATATTTTCCCACTTTTTCACTGGTCTATGTATTTTTCTGGTATTGAGCTGCATAAGCTGCTTGTATAATTTGGAGATTAACTATCAGTTGTTTCACTTGTTATTATTTTCTCCCATTCTGAAGGCTGCCTTTTCACTTTGCTTATAGTTTCCTTCATTCTGCAAAAGATTTAATTCTAATTAGGTCCCATTTGTTTATTTTTGTTTTTATTTCCATTACTCTGGGAGATGGGTCATAGTGGATCTTGCTGTGATTTATGTCGGAGAGTGTTCTGCCTATGTTTTCCTCTAAGAGTTTTATAATGTCTGATCTTACATTTAGATCTTTAATCCATTTTGAATTTAATTTTGGGTCTGGTATTAGAAAGTATTCTAGATTCATTCTTTTGTAGGTGGTTGACCAGTTTTCCCAGCACCACTTGTTAAAGAGATTGTCTTTTCTCCATGGTATATTTTTGCCTCCTCTATCAAAGATAAGGTGTCTATTGGTGCATGGATATATCTCTGGGTTTTCTATTTTGTTCCATTGATCTACATTTCTGTCTTTGTGCCAGTACCATACTGTCTTGATCACTGTGGCTTTGTAGTAGAGCCTGAAGTTAGGCAGGTTGATTCCTCCAGTTCCACTTCTCTTTCTCAAGATTGCTTTGGCTTTTTGAGGATTTTTGTGTTTCCATACAAATTGTGAAATTGTTTGTTCTAGTTCTGTGGAAAATACTGATAGCTTGATAGGGGTTGTGTTGTCTATAGATTGCTTTGGTTAATATACTCATTTTCACTATATTGATTCTTCCAATCCATGAACATGGTATATTTCTCCATCTATTTGTGTCATCTTTGATTTCTTTCATCAGTGTTTTATAGTTTTTTATATATAGGTCTTTTGTTTATTTGGGTAAAGTTATTCCTAAGTGTTTTTTTGTTTGTTTCAATGGTGAATTGGATTGTTTCCTTAATTTCTCTTTCTGTTTTCTCATTTTTAGCATATAGGAATACAAAGGATTTCTGTGTATTAATTTTATATCCTGGAACATTAATATCTTTGATTAGCTCTAGTAATTTCTGGTGGTGTCTTTGGGGTTTTCTATGTAGAGGATCCTGTAATCTGAAAACAGTGGAAGTTTTATTTCTTATTTTCCAATCTGGTTTCCTTTTATTATGTTAATGTGTGTATCTCTGGTCAAGATAAACTGTTTTTAATATGTTTATTGGCAATTCAGATTTTTTTAAAAAAGTTCCTATTGAAGTATCTTGCCTGTTTTTTTTTAATATTGATGCTCATACACACATGCATATATATTGAATATAAGTCTTTTGTTAAATGGTGCTCAGTCACTTTAATCATGTCCAACCTGTTGCAACCCACCAGGCTCCTCTGTCTATGGAATTCTTCAGGCAAGAATACTGGAGTGGGTAGCTTTCTCCTTCTCCAGGGAATCTTCCCAATCCAGTGAACGAACCCAGGTCTCTGGGTAAAGGAAAATTCTTTATCATCTGAGCTACTAGGGAAGCCCTTTCTGAGAGATAATGCATTTCAAACAAGCTCTACCATCCTATGATGTCTTTTACCTGTCTTAATGGTGTTTCCTGATGGGCAGAAATTTTAATTTTGGTGAAGACAGTTTTATTGCTTTGTTTTTTTCCTTTTATGATTAATGAGTTTTGTGCTGTGCTATCCCAAAGTCATAAAAACATTCTGCAATGTTTTGTTTTAGAAAGCTTAAAGTAAGAGATTTATCAGTTCAATTCAGTTGCTCAGTCATGTCTGACTCTTTGTGACCCCATGAACTGTAGCATGCCAGGTTTCCCTGTCCATCACCAACTACCAGAGCTTGCTCAAACTCATGTCCATCAAGTCACTGACACCATCAACCATCTCATCCGCCATCATCCCCTTCTCCTTCTGCCCTCAATCATTCCCAGAATCAAGGTCTTTTCCAGAGAGTCAGTTCATCAGCTGGCCAAAGTGTTGAAGTTTCAGCTTTAGTATCTGTCCTTCCAATGAATATTCAGGACTGATTTCCTTTAGGATGGACTAGTTGGATTTCCTTGCAGTCCAAGGGACTCTAAAGAGTGTTCTCCAACACCACAGTTCAAAAGCATAATTCTTCAGTGCTCAGCTTTCTTTATACTTCAACTCTCACCTCCATACATGACTACTGGAAAAACCATAGCTTTGACTAGATGGACCTTTGTTGACAAAGTAATGTCTCTACTTTTTAAGAGAGCTTTTTAAATCTAGGCTTATTATCTACCTCAAGTTAATTTTAATGTTTGGTTTGTAGTATGTGTCATTCGTAAAGAAAATGTCAACTAGGCAAACCATAATCAAATTGCTAAAAAATAATGAGTACGTGTAAAATTACAGCTTAGAAATATTTATGTTTTGGATGGTGACCTTGAATTAGAAAAATTATAATTATAGCATTCCTCTTTTTTCTCAAATGGCTTCGTATTTGACCTCAGAATTTCAAATGAAAGTTTAAGATAGAGAAAAATATATTTAGTATTTTGAGAAAATACCTGCCCAATTTCCAAAGTGGTTGTAAAAATTTTTACTCTTAGTAACAATGTAAAAAGTTTCATTTTCTCCAGATTCTTGCCAATAGTTTTCAATTTTAGCTAATGTACTGGATATTTCATTATTGTTTTAGTAGCTCTTTGATAATTAACCATGTGAGTTATTTTGGGGGTACTTATTGAAAAGTCATATATCTTTCTTTATGGAATGTCTGTTCAAGTCTTTTGCCCATTTTTAAAATTAGGTTTTACTAAATAATTCGAACAATAGTTGGCATTCTCAGTCTTAATACTCTTGAAAGGAAAAAAGCACAGACAAAATAAATGACAATACTGGTACAATTGGCTCAGATGGTAAAGAATCTTCCTGCAATGTGGGAGACCTGGGTTCGATCCCTGGCTTGGGAAAATCCCCTGTAGAAAGAAATGGCAACCCACTCCACTATTCTTGCCTGGAGAATCCCTTGGGCAGAGGAGCCTGGGGAATTACAGTCCATAGGTCACAAAGAATATGACACAATTGAGTGACAAACACTTTTATTTTCATAGTAGACTCATCATCATGGAATCTAGTTGAAGGTATCACAGGGAGATGATATTCGGGCAGAATCAGAAAATTCAGAGTCAGCATTTAAGCCAGAGGTTAGCTGTTATTTACTACTTGAACATCAGTTTATTCACAAAAAGTGAGTGTGTGCATGTTGAGTCCTGTCTGACTCTGTGACCCCATGGACTGCAGCCCACCAGGCTCCCTTGTCCATAGGACTTTACAGGCAAGAATAGTGAAGAGGGTTGCTCTTTCCTCCTCCGTGGGATCTTCCTGACCCAGGGATCGAATCTGCACCTCCTGCATATCCTGAATTGGTAGGCAGATTCTGCAAGTCCACCTGGGAAGCCAAAAAGGTGAGGGTCTAGCTTAATAAAACACAGCATTCCTCTTTTTTCTCAAATCATCCGAAGCTTACTAATATTTAACTTTTAGATGTTTGGCTTTTAAAACATTAACTATTGTCTTTAAACATTTAAAGATTATTTCAAAGCAACATTTAGTAGCTGCTAATAAGGGTTCATAGAATTAAAAAATGTAAACTTATGAAATATATATCTCTTGCCAAAGTTGAAAATGAAACCATTCCCTTCATATGTTCCACTACTTCATCAGGTTCTCATACACATTTTTTGTTTTTCTTTTAGGATGAGAAGTGAAATGATACAAGTAGCATAATTAAGAAGTGGAGAATTGTGTGGTGTAGTTATAAAATACTCAGGAGCTTGAAGTTCAAGGACATGTGGTATGAGAAGGGAATGGAGGTAACTGAATAGAATTATAGATGTACAGGGAACCTAGGTTGACCTCTAAGGTTATAAGAAAGTTTTTGAACATCAAAATTTATTGGTACTTTTTCTTACCTAATACTGACATTTCTTTTAGAAGTGTGATTCCAGAATGCTGCTCACACACATGAAATCAGAACAAGGATCTCACAGTAGTATTCACACACAGTCCTCTAAAAAATACCCTGATTAACACTTAATGTCCTCGATTTTCCTGTAAGTTTCATTAGGGCCAGAATGCTTACCCTTATTTGATATTATTGCAGTAAAGAGAGAATATCAAATTCCCAGATCACATTACTGCCTTTGCCAGAACAGAAAACTATCACAATAAAAGAGAAAAACCCAAGGTTGGCTATTGTATGCAAGTGTGAAGGGGAGTTTTATTATTCTGCTTCTTCATTTTCAGTCCTCTATTGTTATAACTTATCCATCATAAGCTAAAAAAGAGATGTTTACTGAAATATGTGAAGCTTCAGGATGTAACTGAAGATAAATGCTAAATTATATATAATGTAATCTGTCTGCATAGAGGAACAACATTGTAGATTACATTTTCAACTATTCCATGCAGTTGTCATCAACAGAAAACAACAGAGTTAGACATGGAGTTAAACCAGCATCTGCCAATTTTGTTATTTCATGTGCTCTTTTCAAACCAATAACTCTGGAAGAAATCCAAATGGAGATTCAATTCAACACACTCTGTATTCCAAAGGGTTTGTGATAGGACCAAAAGTATAACAAGTGTGACTGGAGGGCACAACATTCTAAGAAGAAAAAGATCATACATTCACATAAAATATGAGCTGAGTATAACTAGTGGGGAGCAAATTATAGTATGTTCATGGATATTTTGATAAATAAGAACACAAAACATTATAGCATACTAACTATAAATTGAAGTTTTACTATCCAATTTAATATCAACTTAGACTTTTTTACACTTAAATATTACATTTTACTACAACTAGCATCTTAACTTGCTGCTTTATTTTCCTTTACTTAGAAGACTTGTCTTTTCACTTATAAAAAATGAAATTAAGCTATATATACTGGTCACATGATAAACACACCAACAGCTATTTTTACATAGAAGTAGGACTGTTTCATAGGCAAAATGAGCATTTTTTGAGGTAACAGAATGTCATTTATTTAGGTTCATGTTTTTCATCTGTACTACTTCAAATAGGAGGCAAAAATATAAACTTCTCATCTTTTAAATGAATTCTTTGTGCATGAGATGAGCACAAGCCTGGAGATTTTAGAGGAATTTTCCTATAGATGTACTGCAGATTGACTGCAAATGTTGGTTAGAAGAAATATTTGTGTTTGTGTGCACTCACCCATTAGTATGTGTGCATGTATGTGTGTGTGTACAACATTCAAACCATTTTGCTTGCACCTCTCTGAAATCTTGGCTTTAAGGATAAAAATTCAGTCCAAACATGAAACATGGAAATGGAAAGAGAGGATTTAAGTTGTCTTCCTTCCAAATTATGTTTAAGTCTCACCATAAAACTGGCACTGATATTTTCTTTTCTAACAAAACACAAGTATTCAGCGAGGTAAACTTCTATGGTATAAGAGAAAGCAGCTTATTCTTCCCTCCACAGTCTTCCAACCCTCTCTCAGATCTCCCTTCCCTTGTTTCTTCACAGCAACTCAAGCACATTACTCAGATTTCCAGCATCTTTCAGATATTAGAAGTGTCTTAATTTCAGATACTAAAAAGTCTGGCCCATTATATATCAAAACATTAATTACTCCTTCCATTTAAACACCACCCCAATCGAGTCCTGGCTCAGCAGGTAAAGAATCTGCCTGCAAGGCAGGAGACACAGGAGATACAGGTTCAATCTCTGGGTTGGGAAGATCCTATGGAGAAGAGAATGGCTACCTACTCCAGTATCCTTGCTTGGAGAATCCCAAGGACAGAGGAGCCAGATGGGCTGCAGTCTGTGGGGTCGCAAAGAGTTGAACATGACTGAGCCTAGAATACACCAATCTAGTCTATCCCATGGCCAGGCAAGCAGCATCAAGAAAATGACATGAATTATTTACCCTTTTATTTTTGTCCTACCCAGGTTTTATAGAGCTTTAAACATTTAAAATTTGGGGAGATATACTCTCTTTATGAAAAAATAAAACAAATAATGATTATTAATTTAATCCATGGCTTTCTTAGGAGACCTGTGCTAGTGAGGGGCTCTGAAGTTTGGGATCCATCAGCTTCAAGGTAAACCCATACCTGCCTGCACTGTGTCTGTCCTCTCTTCCTCTTTATCCTCTTGGTTCTTCTAAAAACTAAAGCATAATGAAGAAGGTTAGAGGAGAAGAGTAAAAGTTAGAGTAAAGGTTTTTGTTTGTTTGTTTGTTTTACTAAGTGGGATAAGTGGGAATTCTTTCTTGGCTAGCACAGCTGGTCATTATTCTGTCATGGCAGATGTCAAACTTGAACTTCCATGAAATACAAGGTCAGACTCTTTATGAACCAGCCCTCTCTACTCACCCCATGGTGGTCTCCATTATTGTATATTCTCTGGTGAGAATGTGGCCATCCTGAGCTGATCTTTTGGCCATCCTGAGCTGATCTTGTGATTTTGCTCTCAGCTAGTGTCTCCTGCAGGACACCACACTAGATCCTCACCACGGCAGTAGCCTTTTCTTACTAGGGTGGGGGCAATATTTTCAAGATGACTGCAGACTAGCTATCTTCCACAGCATACACTTGATTCAAGGGAAAATTAAACCCTCTTGCTTGTCAAACTGCAGAATTTCAGCTTGCTTCCATTGGGACTTCTCTTCACCTCACCAGTGTAAAGATACTCCAGGCTTTCTCCCAGCTCCAGAAGTTTCAGTGTGAGAGCTAGGCTGGTTTCTTTGATATGAAAACTCTAGGCCAAACCCTCCTCCCAAACACTTTTCACCCTGGCAGAGGCAAGGGCCCCATCTATGGGTTTCTGAGCTCAGCAATGCATAGCCAGGGAGTAAAAGTCAATTCCTCCTTCTTGACCCCAACTTCTCCTAAATTCTCCAAAGATTTTTTAAAATCCTAACTAAATTTAGAGAGCACAGCAAGGAGGAGAGGGGAATCCTGACAGCTCTTTTTACTCCAACAATTTTCTTCACTTTAAAAAATCCTGTTCTCGTCAATGTCTTCCTAACTTTAATCTGCACAGACTGCAGGTGGGAAATGGTTGCTGGACTAGTTTGACTTTTTCTTTTTTTTATTAATAACTAGTCCCCACATTATGTGTGTAGTGCCTCTCTTTGCATTGTGGCATTTAGATTAGTAATCAGCATCACGAGAAATGTGGATTTAGTCACCATTGTAAGATAAAAGTCCCATTCTAAGTGTGGTTGTGCTGGGTTTACTTACTTTGAAATAACAACCATTTAGCCCAGATTAAATTCTGGATGTGTGATCTATCTCCAGCAGTGAATATACCAGTATAAAGGTTCGAAATATACTCTCTGCAGTGAAACATCAGTGTGAAAGTTTGAGAACAAATACAGCAATATTAGTTAAGACAGAAGACCCACAGACAGACACAGATAGGATTTTAGTGATGTCTCAAAATTTTCCATGTTCAGATTTCTCTATCCAAGCAGTTCTGTACATTGGTTCTTGCTTAACCTTTTTAAAATGAAGTTTTTCTTTTTTACTTTTCTCTTAAAAGTTTACAATACTGTATTGGTTTTGCCATACATTGACATGAATCTACCACAGGTGTACATGAGCTCCCAACCCTGAACCCCCTTTCCATTATAAAAAGAAGTTTTTATAATTTTTTATAATTTTAGAAATTTCTTTCCCTTTTAGACTCCCTAAAAGTCATTCAGCAGCTATCAAATGACCAGTGGCTAAAGTTCAGCTTTTTTTACTTGGTTATATTGTCACTGCCTAGTTTCTGACATACTGCATTCCTCCTCACTCAGGACACCTGAATTCCTCTCTGTGAGTCTCTGCCTTGCTTTTGAGTTAAATAAACAAATTGTTTTCCTGTGTACCCTCCCATACATTGTGTGTGTCTCTAATAATAAGCTTTGTACCTTATATTTTTACAGTTTTTCCTCTTTGAAAAATTCTTGCTTTCAAATAGGGGCAAAATCCAGGACTGCTTTGTTTCTAGCCTCTGGACCCTGGTGGTCTAGTGGGTAGGACTCTTGGTTTTCATCCAGGTTCAGTTCAGTTCAGTCACTTAGTTGTGTCTGACTTTTCATGACCCCATGAATCGCAGCACACCGGGCCTCCCTGTCTATGACCAACTCCCACAGTTCACTCAGATTCATATCCATCAAGTCAGTGATGTCATCCAGCCTTCTCATCCTGTGTTGTCCCCTTCTCCTCCTGCCCCCAATACCTCCCAGCATCAGAGTCTTTTCCAATGAGTCAACTCTTCTCATGAGGTGGCCAAAGTACTGGAGTTTCAGCTTTAGTATCATTCCTTCCAAAGAAATCCCAGGGCTGATCTCCTTCAGAATGGATTGGTTGGATCTCCTTGCAGTCCAAGGGACCCTCATGAGTCTTCTCCAACACCACAGTTCAAAACCATCAATTCTTTGGTGCTCAGCCTTCTTCACAGTCCAACTCTCACATCCATACATGACTACTGGAAAAACCATAGCCTTGACTGGATGGACCTTAGTCGGCAAAATAATGTCTCTGCTTTTGAATATGCTATCTAGGTTGGTCATAACTTTTCTTCCAAGGAGTAAGCGTCTTTTAATTTCATGACTGCAGTCACTATCTGCAGTGATTTTGGAGTCCCCCAAAATAAAGTCTGACACTGTTTCCATTGTTTCCCCATCTATTTCCCATGAAGTGATGGGACCAGATGCCATGATCTTCGTTTTCTGAATGTTGAGCTTTAAGCCAACTTTTTCACTCTCCTCTTTCACTTTCATTCAGGTTACCCAGGCTTAATTCCTGGGCAGGGAACTAAGATCTCTCTTCAGGACCACTCACTGCTCTCCCTCTGAGATCAATTACACTTTCTATTACAAGAGCTTAAGCTTCTTTACAGTCTTGTTTTTATTCTATCTCACACTATTTGATTTGTCCTAGATAGTTTATTAAGTCAAGTAGTTTGGGACATTAGTTTGATCCTTGGGTGGGGAAGATTCCCTGGGGAAAGAAATGGCAACCCACTCCAGTATTCTTGCCTGGGAAATCTCATGGACAGAGGAGTCTAACAGACTATAGTCACAAAGACTCAGGCACGACTGAGTGACTAAGCATAGCACAACACAGATAGTTTATTACCCAAACACTTCCTTAAGAATGTATTTATGCATTCTCCACATCTAGAATTCTCCTTCTTTTTCATTCTGTTTTATATCAACTCTTTCTTCAATAAAGTTTTCTCAAATATTTCAGCACAGAATAGATGGTATTGTTTAGAATTGTTAGTATTTCTTTCTTGCTTTCTTTCTTTTGCTTATAATATATAACTAGTTGGTTAAATATTGGTTGATTCTTCATTTTTTTTTTCTTTTAGTCACTGCTGGACAGAGGAGTCTAACAGACTATAGTCACAAAGACTCAGGCACGACTGAGTGACTAAGCATAGCACAACACAGATAGTTTATTACCCAAACACTTCCTTAAGAATGTATTTATGCATTCTCCACATCTAGAATTCTCCTTCTTTTTCATTCTGTTTTATATCAACTCTTTCTTCAATAAAGTTTTCTCAAATATTTCAGCACAGAATAGATGGTATTGTTTAGAATTGTTAGTATTTCTTTCTTGCTTTCTTTCTTTTGCTTATAATATATAACTAGTTGGTTAAATATTGGTTGATTCTTCATTTTTTTTTTCTTTTAGTCACTGCTGCTAAGTCACTTCAGTCATATCCGATGCTGTGCAATCCTGTAGACGGCCTCCTACCCTCAGGCTCCACCATCCCTGGGCTTCTCCAGGCAAGAACGCTGGAGTGGGTTGCCATTTCCTTCTCCAATGCATGAAAGTGAAAAGTGAAAGTGAAGTCACTCAGTCATGTCAGACTCTTCACTACCCCATGTACTGCAACCCACCAGGCTCAGTCACTACCCTTATTAATTGATCCATTATCCTATTTAGACACACATAATAATTGTCTTCCCAATTGCACTATAATTTCCTATGGGACTTTGCCTTAGATGCATAGAGCAATATTTTGTAGGTGCTTATTAAATCTTGTATGTTTATTAATTAACATATGACAGAACTGATGAGCAGCCAGGAAAAGATAATTTCTATATCCAAAGACTAAACAAAATAGAATAGGAGTGAAATAACTTGCTTTATTTTTTAGAAATCATGTGAATGGGGGAAGAAATATTGGTGGAAATCAGCCTATCAAAGAAGCTGTAACTATGTGCCGTGATTTATTCTCTACTATTAATTATATCCAATCTTATATAAGTTGCATTCATGGGTCAGTGCAACAAGAGCTGCTCCTCCTCCTTATTTTGATTAGGTCACATTGTATAATGGCCAGTTAGCTTTGACTTTCAGGGCATGATAATAAAATGCAAAGATTATTGAGTATATATCTAGCTGCAACTTCTACCTTCATGCAATTGAAAGAGGGTTTAACAGAGATAGTATACATTTATATCTAAAATATACCACATCCTATAATATTGTAACTGCCCTCTCTGCTTCATCCTTAGACCTCTTCAATTCATTCTAATTTCTAAAACTGGAGGATGCTTTGAAACATGATTCATGTTATTTCCCTTTCCTGCCCAATTCTAATCATAACCTGCTGTAGTATTCAAATTAAAACCAATGTCTTTATAACTAGCTCCAAAGTACTATATAATTGATCCCTACTGTCCATCCAATCCAAGAATAATTTTACTTCATTTCCTACTGCTCTTTAAATTTCTCTTTCACCTTCAGCAAATCCTCCAAAGGGCCTTTTCACTTGTCCTAGAAGTCTGCAAGGTCCATATGCATGTTCCATTACCTTTTTTCATACTATCTTGGGCTTTCTTACTTTCTCTAATGCCACTTTCCCAGGTCTCCCTACCTGAAATGACATCACACCATCTCAATTTTATACTTCTTGTACTGCTTTTCTTCCCAGGTCTACATATTTCCTCTAATAGAAAATAAATTACACAAACATGAAAAAAGATTGTGTTATGTTGATAACCAGATCCCTAGCATTTAGCATAGCACTTGAAACTGAATAGGAACTCAATGAATATTTGTTGAATGAATAAATATTTATATTGATGTCAGAGTACCAAGGCAACTGAGGATATATAAAGATGTGTAAAACATAAGCTTTCCGATCACGAAGTTTATAGTATGTTACATGATATCAATATGCACATAATTAAGATTAAGCAAGTATAAAATATGCTATAAAAAGGTTTTTGAAAAAGACTTCTTTGAAATTGAATGGAGAAAGAGTAATAACTGTACTCTTTCTTGGGAGACAAAATTTGAATATAAGAAAATGGAAGTAAAACCTAATTCCTAGCTATAACATGGCAAGGAAAAGAAAAAAGATGGTAGAAAATATGCTGCCTATTCAATAATGCAGTTTTGGGGAATAGGTTCCACATGGTACCATAGGAAGAACCAGAGCTCACCTTCTTCCGTGGACATACTGAATCTACACCTACATATAGAGTAGTTCTTCTTAAAGAGGAACCGAGGTTTCTGGGCCATATATGGCAAGTTCAGATCAGTTCAGTCGCTCAGTCGTGTCCGACTCTTTGCAACCCCATGAATCGCAGCACACCAGGCCTCCCTGTCCATCACTAACTCCTGGAGTTCACTC
>SJYC01067021.1:0-12128 GCA_006408675.1 Madoqua kirkii
CCTATGTTTTGTAAGTCTGGAATTTTAATCTTTATCTTTGCTGTGAATAACTACAGTATATATGCCCACATCATGTTTATTAAACATCTTTGCTCCATCAGAACTTTGGTCCCCGTGTCTGTCTTTCTCTTTCTTTTTCTTGTCTCTGAGGCTATTTCATTGGAGCACAGAGGCTCTCTGAATTCACTTTCCTGCCTAGGCTTCTAAGACCCTCTCGAGAAGGTGCTCTGTGCCTTTACCCCATTGAGAGGGCACCTGAGGCCTCTGTGAACAGAGCAAGCCCTGTGCCGGGGGCTTTATTAGCTTTCTGCATGAACCAAGAAATATCAGCCTCTTTCTCTCTCCTTTACTTTCTTATCAGTCGACTCCGGACCACCACATTCTGGTTCATTAAAGGACCTCAACAGATAAGAAGGCTCTCTAAAATGAACAATGCCGAGAAATAGAGGAAAGCAATAGAATGAGAAAGACTAGAGATCTCTTCAAGAAGACTGGAGATATCAAGGAAACATTTTGTGCAAGGATGGACATGAAAAAGAACAGAGACAGTAAAGACCTAACAAAACAGAGAAGATTAAGAGGTGGCAAGAATACAAAGAACTATACAAAAAAAGGTCTTAATTACCTGGACAACCACGATGGTGTGTTTACTAACCTAGAACTGGACACAATGGAGTCTGAAGCCAAGGGGGCCTTAGGAAGCAATACTATAAACAAAGCCAGTGGAGGTGATGAAATTTCAGCTGAGCTATTTAAAATTCTAAAATATAATGTTGTTAAAGTTCTGCACTCAATATGCCAGCAAATTTAAAAATCTCAGCAGAGCCCACAACACTGGAAAAAGCTAGTTTTATTTCCAATCCCCAAAAAAGGCAAGGTCAAAGAATGTCAAACTACCATGCAATTGAGCTCATTTCACATACCGGTAAAGTTAGTGCTCAGACCCCTTCAAGCTAGGCTTCAGTAGTACATGAACTGAGATGTATAAGCTAGATTTAGAAAAGGCAGAGGAACCAGAGATCAACTGCCATCATTTGTCGAATCATAGAGAAAGCAAAGAAATTCCAGAACAAAAAAAATCTACTTCTGGTTGACTATGATAAAGCCTTTGACTGTGTAAATCACAACAAAATGTGGAAAATTCTTAAAGAGATGGGAGTACCAGACCATCTTACCTGTCTCCTGAGAAACCTGTATTCAAAACAAGACTCAATAGCTAGAATCAGACATGGAACAACTGACTGGTTAAAAATCAGGAAAGCAGTACAGCAAGGCTGTATATTGTCACTCTATTTATTTAACTTCTATGCAGAGTACCTCACATGAAATGTTGAGCTGGATGAATCACAAGCTGGAGTTAAGATTGCCAGCAGAAATATTAAGCCTCAAATACGTAGATGATACCAACTCTAATGGCAGAAAATGAAGAGGAACTAATAAACCATTTGATGAGGGTGAAAGAGGAGAATAAAAAGTTGTCTTGAAACTCAACACCAAAAAACCTAAGGGCTTCCTTTGTGGTCTAGTGGTTAAGAATCTGCCTGCCAATGCTAGGGACACCAGTTTGACTTCTAGTCTGGAAAGATTTCACATGCAAGAACACCTAAGCCCCTGTACCATAACTACTGAGCCCATGCACTGCAACTACTGAAGCCCACATGCCTAGAGCTTGCACTCTGCAACAAGAGAAGCCATTGCAAATAGACCGACACATAGCAAAAAGAGCAAAAAGAGAGTAGCTCCCACTCTCCACAAGTAGAGAATGCCCTCAAGCAGCAATGAAGACCCAGCTCAGACAACAATAAATAAATAAATCTAACAAATAAAAAGCACTAAGATCATGGCATCTGGCTCCATCACTTCATGGCAAAGAGAAGGGGAAATAGTGAAAGCAGTGACAGATTTTATTTTCTTGGGCTCAAAGTCACTGCAGACAGTGACTGAAGCCATGAAAATAAAAGATGTTTACTCCTTGGAAGAAAAGCTAGGATAAATCTAGACAACCTCTTACCAACAAAGTTCCATATAGTCAAAGCATTCATTTTCCAGTAGTCATATATGGATGTGAGAGCTGGTCCCTAAAAAAGGCCAAGCCCTGAAGAATTGATACTTCAAACTGTGGTGCTGGAGTAAACTCTTGAGTGACCTTTGGACTGTAAGATGATCAAAGCGGTCAATCCCAAAAGAAATCAACCCTGAATATTCAGTGTAAAGACTGTTGCTGAAGCTGAAGTTCTAATATTTTAGCCACCTGATGTGAAGAGCAGACTTGTAAAAGATCTTGATGCTGGTAAAGATGGAAGGCAAAAGGACAGGGGGGTGGCAGAGGATGAGATGGTTAGCATCCTGACTCAATGAAAAAAATTGAGCAAACTCTGGGAGATAATGGAGGATAGAGGAGCCTGATGTGCTACTGTCCATGGGGTATCAAAGAATTGGACATGATTTAGCAACTGAACAACAACAACCACTTATAGTTTTGATATCCATAAGAATTTAAATCACAGAATACCCTTTTTTAGTAATATACATTTTATCCTAGAAAAATATCTAATTCAGGAAAGTTGGTGATGCAGGTTTTATTCCAAATAACTTTAGTAAAATTAAGAGAAATCAAAATTTGTAGATGCAATATCATCATCACGTGAATTGGCAAGGCTCACTGTAAAGAAATAGGAACTTGAGACCATTTAATTAACTTCTGGGTCCAGGAGCCCTTCTCCCCTCACTAGTGTTGCCATGATATTTACTATAGGGAACACAGATTCACATTATCTCATTTAAGAAAAGATCAGTCATGTTCTTTTTTGCTCTTTATTTCTTGCCTTTAATAAGATGTTTTTTTCTTAACTAACCAACATGGAACTATCCCACTAGCCAAAGATCCCTGATTATTCTTACTACTTTCATTTCAGGGAATGTACTTTCTTCTTCAAAAATATTTTTAACATTTGATTTTTATTTTGGAATTATATTTGCTTTGGGATTATATCCCTTTCAAACCCAATCTTTCTATTCTTTATTTTGGTTTATTTCTGGTTCAGCTTTTCATGGGATTCTCAAGGCAGAATATGCCATGATATTTACTATAGGGAACACAGATTCACATTATCTCATTTAAGAAAAGATCAGTCATGTTCTTTTTTGCTCTTTATTTCTTGCCTTTAATAAGATGTTTTTTTCTTAACTAACCAACATGGAACTATCCCACTAGCCAAAGATCCCTGATTATTCTTACTACTTTCATTTCAGGGAATGTACTTTCTTCTTCAAAAATATTTTTAACATTTGATTTTTATTTTGGAATTATATTTGCTTTGGGATTATATCCCTTTCAAACCCAATCTTTCTATTCTTTATTTTGGTTTATTTCTGGTTCAGCTTTTCATGGGATTCTCAAGGCAAGAATACTATGGTGTTGGAGAAGACTCTTGAGAGTCCCTTGGATTGCAAGGAGATCAAACCAGTCCATCCGAAAGGAAATCAGTCCTGAATATTCATTGGAAAGACTGATGTTGAAGCTGAAACTTCAATAATTTGGCTACCTGATGTGATGAGCTGACTCATTTGAAAAGACCCTGATGCTGGGAAAGATTGAAGGCAGGAGGAGAAGGAGACAACAGAGGATTTGATGGTTGGATGGCATCACTGACTCAATGGACATAAGTCTGAGTAAACTCTGGGAGTTGGTGATGGACAGGGAAGCCTGGCGTGCTGCAGTCCACGGGGTTGCAAAAAGTTGAACATGACTGAGCAACTGAACTAAACTGAACTTGTTTAATTATAATGTGCTCTTCATCAACTTTTTCACTAACATATGGCATGCTTTATAAACTCACATATTTGTAAGGTTATCTGTCTTTTAATTTCTCATGCGATTGTAAACTTAGATACACAGAATTTTAAGGCACACAATTTTCTTCACCAAGAATAGTGTATATACTGCCAAATCACTGGAAATTTGGTTAAAATAGATATTTGAAGCCAATTTGATTTGACATTAAGACAAATTTTTATCTCATTCTGGTGTCTATATATTGAATCAAAAATTTAACCATGGTAAACCTAACACTTCTCCAGGATTGTAAAAAGTTAGATTAATTCAAGAGTACTGTGTGCTATAGTGTTTATTTTTACCATTAATCTGTGGCACTGAAATAGAGTTACCCTCTTACTAGCCTCCTGCTTCATTAGGCTTTATCTCCTGAGCCATACTGATGGTATCATTTCATGCTGTATCTCAAGTAAGTTGCACAGCACTTGATATGACTTACTTCTAAATAAATACTTTTGAGGACATGAGTAACTGAGTACATAAAATCCCCCTTCAAATTCCAGAAAACAATAAAATTCTTCTAACTTAGCTTTAGTGCAAGTCAGTAGACAGATATAGGAAGAGGAATGAGAATTAAGAGTCTACATATTTTTAATTTTATAAAAATTAAAAATTGTGATAAATACTAAAGTATTGTTCTTAAATAAAAACACATTGAATTCTAAAAATGTTAACTATGATAAATGAATTCTATTTACCTTACCTTTGTTGCATCTGTTGACTCTTTAATGGATGTTTACTTCATTTTGTGGTTGGCAACTTTTGATACTATGATTATGTCCAGTGGGCATTGTGTTTTCTGGGAGTACCCTGTGTTTTAGATGTAAGCATACATATGGTTTTTAAGTTTGCTTCTGATAGAGAAAAATTTACTCTCAAATATTGAGAATAAAAATTCTAACCTTCTAGCTATATGTGGAGTTCTAATTTTCCCCAATTCACTCTCTTTCCCTGGAGGTGTGGAAAGATTGAAAATTTCAAAACCATATTCCAGAAGACTAAGCAGAATACAGCTCATGTTTCCTGAGTTTATATGGAGGTTTCGTGCCTTTCAAGGCATGGAGAGTCTCTTCTTGCAACCTTATTTGTGCATCAAAACCTGTGATCCAACCCCATAAAACTTAAATCTATTTTGGAAAAGCCTGGGCCCATCACAACTTCCACTCTGCATTAACTTTATTCTTAGTACATTAATAGCATTTGATAACTTTCTTTTCATTTTTATCTTTGAGCTCAGCTCTATAATAGTTAATAGTTTTCACTTACACAGTGTTCCTATATATTAATGCTTTGAGAAGAAATTCACTAACATACTGAGTAAATATATATTCGTCTTTTCATCCTCAGTGCCTTCTCAAGTCTGTGGGCCATAGTTGCTCCTCAATTGTCTTCTGAATTAATTATTTAACTCATGAATAAAGCAGACAGGGAATATCCTAAGTGCTGATGTTCACTGGAAGGGATGGAAAATAAGCAACAGAAAAGCCTGTCTTATATGATGAAGAAGAACTGTGCTACTGGAGAGAACTCTTGACAGTCCCTTGGACTGCAAGGAGATCAAACCAGTTAAAAGGAAATCAATCCTGAAAATTCACTGGAACAACCGATGCTGAAGCTGAAGCTCCAAATCTCTGGCCACCTGATGTGAAGAGCTGACTCATTTGAAAAGACCCTGATGCTGGGAAAGACTGAAGGCGGGAGGAGAAGGGGCAACAGAGGATGAGATAGATAGCTTCAGTGACTCAATGGACATGAATTGGAGCAAACGCTGGGATACAGCGAAGGACAGATGAGCCTGGTGGCTACAGTCCATGGGATTTCAAGGAGCTGGACATGATTTAGGGACTGAACAGCAACAACAATGGGAAGTATGAGAATACTAAAAAAGCAGACAACAGAGCACTAAGGAAAAACATTCGTGATTTGCAAAATATGCCTACGACCTGGCGTTTGTGAAGAAATAACAGTCACCATTATGAGTCTAGGAACCTAGTTTTGCTATGTTGACATTTTACTTTTTTATTATATTAAATTTCTATAGCTCTTTATGAAATACACACTATGAAAATTCTGCCAAAAATGAAAGAAGATGTCAGTGAAAGTAAATAGTGAAAAATGCCATCTAATGCAAATTTCTGGTAGCAAATTCCTCTCCATGACACCCCCAGCTTGACAAATTTGGATCATACTGCAGATGCATAATTTTTTTGGCAATAACACCAGTTTTCTCCCAAATAGAAGCTATGTGTTTACCACTTTCCAGATGTACAACTCCCTCTGGTTAATTCTAACAAAAATGGTTTTCATTGTTCAAAAAAAAAAAAGAAACAATTTGAACAAGTTTCTTTGTGTCTTTATTGTTTCATTTGATAAAAGGCAGTTTATCTACCCAGCACATGCACTGCCTCCTCAGAGTACCTTGTGGCAGCCTAGCTTTTTTTTTTCTTTTCTTTTTTATCTGCATTTGCTAAATTTAGTATGAATGGTAGGATAATCCTTGCTAGGAAAGTGGATTATAAAGATAAAGGAAAGAAGCATTAAGTTCTTTCCCCAACCAGCTCCAAATGTGCCTTTATGCCTATAATATCCCATAAACACCAGGGCAATTGCGCCAGCTGCTCTTGACTCTCAGAGGGCATGATATTTCCTCTCATTCTGGCACCAGCCACAACCCCAAAGGAAAGAAACTCTCGCAAGCCAGAAGCAGACAGGCGGGGCTTACACCAGAGCTACAGATAAACATTAGGACCTGATAGCTCTCTACAGACAGTCAGTTCTTATAAAAATAAAAATGTGAAATATAAGATGATACTAGATCTAGACACAAAAACAGGTTTTTTGATATTTTTTTCACTATATTCTCCTGATATTTCATAAGCATGATATTCAGGACTCTCATCAATGATGTCTTAAATGGCAATAAGTCAGAGTAAAAGATTTAACTCCCTGGAGGGACTGATTGATAGCTTACTCCCTTCCACCAACATGGCTCCCTTCTATGATGTTACTACACTTTTGTACATCTAAAAACAAGATATTGGCCACCATAAGATAGGTGTACATCCTGCTTTATTTAATGGTTTTGTTTCATTCTATCAAAGGGTAAGACTGGACCTTTTCTTAGCGTTAAACATGGAACAAAACTATACTTCCAAGAAAGACTGGAAAGTGCTGTCCTGAGCATCAGTATCCCAACGTTCAAACATGGACTGCAAATTACTATGCTGCTGTCTGATATTGAAAATAAAACAAAAGTAACAAACGAAAACAGGAGTGCATCATTCCAAGCTTGAGGAGATGCTAGAAAACTGCAGTGCCTGCAGCTGGAACTGATCAACAGAAAGGAATCGATTCTTCTCTGTGACAGTGCCCAACCACACGTCACTGCACAACCAGTGCTTCAAAAGTTGAACAAATCCACCATATTCACCTGACCTCTTGCCAACTGACTACCACTCTTCAACCGTCTCAACAACTTTTTGCAGGGAAAATGCTTTCACAACCAGCAGGATGCAGAAAATGTTCTCTAAGAGTTCATCGAATCCTGAAGCACTAATTTTTACAATACAGGAATAAACTTTTTTCTCAATGGAAAAAATGTGTTGACTGTAATGATTCCTATTTTGATTAATAAAAGATGTGTTTGAGCCTAGTAATAATGATTTAAAATTAAGGGTGTGAAACTGCTATTACTTTTGCACCAATAACATTTTACACTAATAACATTTTGAGATGTAGTACAAAAACACAGTGCAAGCAAATCCTAATATCGATTTAGAATAGAGACACCACATGGGAACCATGGAATTTAACCACACAGGGACAAAGGTTAATGATAGTGACCTCCTCCCAAATGGCTTATATAAGTGCATATGATCAGAACCTTTAGTCATCATCATTTTATTAGTATTATTATCACAGCCCATATAAACAACAGCAGGAGAAAGGGTGCAAGGAAGAATTTGGGAAGACCTATATGCTATTGGTGAGACTAGGATAAGATAAAAAAGTTCCTACATAAATTGTCTGAGCAGGGGAAGGCTGGAAATAGGAAGAAATAAGTGTTATTAAATTGCCTATACAGTCTGGAAAGAGGGCTTAAAATGCATTTAGAATCATTCTACCCATTATGTACTGTTTCACTAGAATATCAAGTCCTTAGGAGCTGACCATAAATAGTAATGATACCAATAGCACTTTTATGGGAAAAGGAGAAATCTGGATGCATGCATGGGGTGTAACATGGGATATATGTTCCTCCCTTCAGCTATTTTCTCTTCTTACTCTCTTCTTAGAGACTCTATTATTGCTTTCCATTCAACAATTACCTAATTACAAATCACGGGTTTTCAGCGTTTACATCAATTTTGAAAGGAAAGTGTGACTTTTAGTTTTTTGGCCTCAGATACTCCAATTGTTATCTGTTGCTGAATAAACTGTACCAAAACTTGATGGCTTAAAAACCAACTTTCATTATCTCACAGTTTCTGTGGGTCAGGGATCTGGGTACACTTAGCTATGGACCTGAGACTCAGGGCTTCTCACAAGATTTTAATCAAGGTATTGGGCAGAGTTTCAGTCACTTCAAGGCTCAACTGGGGAAAGACCTGCATCCAAGTTCACTCCCATGGTTGCTGGCAGGATTTACTTCTTTGTGGGCTGTTGGGCTGAGAACTTAGTTCTTCACTGGCTTTTATCTACAGGCTGCCTTCAATTTCTCAATACATGGTCTATTCATATTGCAGCTCCCATGTGACAGTCAACTTTCCAGGAAGCAGGTTGGCCATGCGGGCCTTCCAGATTTGGGCCTCCACTCATGAGATATAGAGGCAAGGTAGTTTAAGGCATTGGGAAAATAAAAGGTTAAGGGCAATATAGCAGCAGACAAGGATGAACTCCAGTGAAAATCAGGCCTTTGGGAATGAGAAGGTCCAGGAGCTGAGAGTTCACATGTTTGGTGAAACCTTTGAGTCAATGTTGATGTCATTACAATTGCTGGCAATAACTGGAGTGCACAAAGATTGTGAGAATCAAAGGAAAGGGTCAGAAATACAAGACAAGGAAACAACATAAGAGAGGAAGCAAAACGACTCCCTGATCTCTTTGGAGTCCTATAATACCTGGAGTGTGAGGGATGATGCTGCCTCTGTGGAGTACGGAGTGGTGACCTTTAAGAAGGACCAAGTTAATTTCAGTCAAGGAGGTGAAAGACTCCATTCACTGAGTTTTCTGTGGATATAGAGGAGTTTCTTTATCATAAAATATTAACTTCAGGATTCCCCAAATTTGTGGCCAATATGATAAAAAATGTTATAGCAAATACCCCTCCTTCTGTGATTTCCCCTCTCATTAAATGTGTATATATAGTTCCTAGCCTCTTAGTAAAATCTCACATATACTCCTTTATTTCAGATTTTGTTTCCTGGAAGACTCCATTCACTGAGTTTTCTGTGGATATAGAGGAGTTTCTTTATCATAAAATATTAACTTCAGGATTCCCCAAATTTGTGGCCAATATGATAAAAAATGTTATAGCAAATACCCCTCCTTCTGTGATTTCCCCTCTCATTAAATGTGTATATATAGTTCCTAGCCTCTTAGTAAAATCTCACATATACTCCTTTATTTCAGATTTTGTTTCCTGGGAATTCCACAACCATGATAAAGGGAAAAGGAAACATAATACATTTTTATCCAAAAGATAAATATACGTGTGTGTCTATCTATACACACATAATATCTATTTGCACACATGTGTGTATACAGACATATCAGGAAGTACTAAGAAGATTTATGGTATGAATTATCCTAATTCTAGTCATCACCAGCACAACAACCATCCTCATCGATCTGCTTCTGAGACACACAAGAAGTTAATAGGTCATATAATTTAATTCTGGGATGCTTGCAAGTGAAGCTAAGTCCATACTGAAGACAGAAATGAGAATGTTCATATTCACACAGTCGACATTGATTCATTAAGGTGATGAAATGTTTTCTTCCCTTTAAATTTGCATATTCTGCTCGCAAATTTCCAAGGTTACTAGAAGTCTTTTAAGATATCCTCAATATTTTCTATATAAAAAGCTGAGAAGTGATTTTTTAATGAGAAAATATTATAACAATGAGTAGATAATTTATGGGCATCCTAGGTGGCATAGTGGTAAAGAATCCACCTGTCAATGTAGGAGAATTCAATCCTGAGTCAGGAAGATCCCCTGGAGGAGGAAATGACAATCCATTCTGATATTCTTGCCAGGGAAATCCCATGGACAGAGGAGCCTGGCAGGCTACAGTCCATGAGATCACCAAGAATTAGACTCAATTCAGCAACTAAACAACAAAAATACGAAACTTATAATTAGAGTAAAAATATGGTTCAGAAAATGGATTAGTTACCTAGGACTCTTGTAAAAATATTGGGTTACTTACAACAACAACAATGTACTCTTTCACAGCTCTGGAAGGAAGGAGTCTAAGTTCAGTTCAGTTCAGTCACTCAGTTGTATCTGACTCTTTGCAACCCCATGGACTGCAGCACTCCAGGCCTCCTTGTCCATCACCAACTCCCAGAGTTCACTCAGACTCATGTCCATTGAGTCAATGATGCCATCCAACCATCTCATCCTCTGTCATCCCATTCTCTTTCCATCTTCAATCTTTCCCAGCATCAGAGTCTTTTCAAATGAATCAGTTCTTTGCATCAGGTGGCAAAAGTATTGGAGTTCCAGCTTCAACATCAATCCTTCCAATGAATATTCAGGACTGATTTCCTTTCAGATGGACGGATTGGATCTCCTTGCAGTCCAAGGGACTCCCAACAGTCTTCTCCAACACCACAGTTCAAAAGCATCAATTCTTCAGCACTCAGCCTTCTTCACAGTCCAATTCTCATGTCCATACATGACCACAGGAAAAACCATAGCCTTGACAAAACAGACCTTAGTCGGCAAAGAAATGTCTCTGCTTTTGAATATGGTGTCTAGTTTGGTCATAATTTTTTTCCAAGGATTAAGCGTCTTTTAATTTCATGACTGCAATCACCATCTGCAGTGATTTTGGAGCTCAAAAAAATAAAGTCTGACTCTGTTTCCACTGTTTCCCCATCTATTTCCCATGAAGTGATGGGACTGGATGCCATGATCTTCATTTTCTGAATGTTGAGCTTTAAGCCAGCTTTTTCACTTTCCTCTCGCACTTTCATCAAAAGGCTCTTTGGTTCTTCTTTGCTTTCTGCCATAAGGGTGGTGTCATCTGCATATCTGAGGTTATTGATTTTTCTCCAGGCAATTTTAATTCCAACTTGTGCTTCATCCAGCCCACCATTTCTTATGATGTACTTTTATTGTAAGTTAAATAAGCAAGGTGACAATATACAGCCTTGACATATTCCTTTCCCAATCTGGAACCAGTCTGTTGTTCCATGTCCAGTTCTAACTGTTGCTTCCTGACCTGCATACAGGTTTCTCAAGAGGCAGGTCAGGTGGTCTGGTATTCCTACCTCTTTCAGAATTTTGCACAGTTTGTTGTGATCCACACAGTCAAAGGCTTTGGCATAGTCAAGAAAGTAGAAGTAGATGTTTTTCTGGAACTCTCTTGCTTTTCCAATGATTCAACAGATGTTGGCAATTTGATCTCTGGTTCCTCTGCCTTTTCTAAATCCAGCTTGAACATCTGGAAGTTCACCGTTTATGTACCACTGAAGCCTGGCTTGGAGAATTTTGATCCTTACTAGCTTGTGAGATGAGTGAAATTGTGTGGTAGTTGGAGCAATTTTTAGCATTGCCTTTCTTTGGGATTCGTATGAAAACTGACCTTTTCCAGTCCTGTGGCCACTGCTGAGTTTTCCAAATTTGCTCTCATATTGGGTGCAGCACTTTCACAGCATCATCTTTCAGGATTTGAAATAGCTCAACTGGAATTCCATCACTTCACTAGGTTTATTCTTAGTGATGCTTCCTAAGGCCCATTTGACTTCACATTCCAGGATGTCTGGCTCTAGGTGAGTAATCACACCATCACGATTATATGGGTCATGGAGTTCTTTTTTGTATATTTCTTCTGTGTATTCTTGCCACCTCTTCTTAATAGCTTGTGCTTCTGTTAGGTCCATACCACTTCTGTCCTTTATTGTGCTGAACTTTGCATGAAATATTCCCTTGGTATCTCTAATTTTCTTGAAGAGATCTCTATTCTTTCTCATTCTTTGTTTTCCTCTATTTTTTTTTTTTTTAGCTTTGTTGGTGGGGGAGGGTTTTTTTTTTTTCCTTGTTTTTTTTTTAAAATTTTTTTT
>SJYC01067026.1:0-19865 GCA_006408675.1 Madoqua kirkii
AGGAGGAGAAGGGGATGACCGAGGATGAGATGGCTGGATGGCATCACTGACTCAATGAAGGCAAGTCTGAGTGTACTCCAGGAGTTGGTAATGGACAGGGAGGCCTGGCGTGCTGCGATTCATGGGGTACCAAAGATTCGAACACGACTGAGTGACTGAACTGAACTGAATTCACACAAATAATATTTTGAAATATACAAAATATAATGAAATAAGGATATAACCACTGCAAATGAACTAACAAGGAGCAGTACCACTACATTTCAATTATAATCCTCTCTTGTGCCTCTTGATTCTATAATAGTTTAGTCTCTTGCCCTTCAGAATAATTCTGCTGATTTTTATCATTCTTATTTTTCTTTAGTTTTACTATATTTTTGTATGACTAAGTAATGTGTCAGTAATTATTATGATTTTAACTTCTTATAAATGGAATCATGTATTCTTCTGTGCCTTTCTCCTTTTAATTATAGGCTCCAGAAATTCCCGTTATGAATTGCAGAAACATCTTCTGTATGGTATTCCATTGAATATACCTCAATATATTAACCCATTCTCTTTTTGATAGAGATATCAATTGTACCCAATTCTTTTCTGTTATAAGAATGATATTACACAGTGTTTGCACAACAATCTGTGGTAAATTCTTAAAGAGATGGGATACCAGACCACCTGACCTGCCTTCTGAGAAACCCCTATATAGGTAAAGAAGCAACAGTTAGAACTGATCATGGAACAATGGACTTGTTTCAATTGGGAAAGGATTATGTCAAGGCTATACATTGTTACCCTGCTTATTTAACTTATATGCAGAGTACATCATGTGAAATGCCAGGCTGGATGAGTCACAAGCTGGAATCAAGACTACTGGGAAAAATATCAATAACCTCAGATATGCAGATGACACCATTCCAATGGCAGAAAGTGAAGAGGAACTAAAGAGCCTCTCAATGATTGTAAAAGAGTATGAAAAAGCTGGCCTAAAACTCAACGTTCAAAAAACTAAGATTATGGGATCTGGTCCCTTCACTTCATGGCCAATGGATGGGGAAACAATGGAAACACTGGCAGACTTTATTTTCTTGGTCTCCAAAATCCCTGCAGGTGGTGACTGCAGCCATGAAAGTAAAAGACGCTTGCTCCTTGGAAGAAAAGTTGTGACCAACCTAGACAGCATATTAGAAAGCAGAGACAGTACTTTGCCAACAAAGGTCCATCTAGTCAAGGCTATGGTTTTTCCAGTGGTCATGTACGGATGTGGGAGTTGCACCATAAAGAAGGCTGAACACTGAAGAATTGATGCTTTCAAACTGTGGTCCTAGAAAAGACTCTTGAGAGTCCCTTAGACTGCAAGTAGATCAAACCAATCAATTCTAAAGAAAGTCAATCCTGAATATTCATTGGAAGGACCGATGCTGAAGCTGAAGCTCCAATTCTTTGGACACGTGATCCACAGACTCACCGGAAGAGCTGACTCACTGGAAAAGACCCTGAGCTGGCACAGACTGAAGGCAGGAGAAGGGAACAATAGAGGATGAGATGGTTGGATGGTATCATGGATTCAGTGGACATGAGTTTGAGCAATCTCAGGGAGATAGTGAAGGACAGGGAGGCCTGGTGTGCTGCAGTTCATGGGGTCACAAAAGTCAAACACGACTGAGTGACTCAACAACAACAACAGCAACAACTCACGAATTTAATAATTTTACTAAGGTATTTCTTTAAGAAATATAATTGTTGAGTCAATTCACTAGATAATGTCAAATCATTTTTCAAAGTGAATTGGCCAGTTTATACAGAGAAGAGTTCCTTTTCATCCATATTCCCACCAAACCTTAAAATATCCAATTTAAGTCAATTTAATAGATTGAAAATAGTATTTCATTTTGGTTTTTAATTTTTAGATTTTGATTCCTAATATGTCTGAGCATCTTTTCATGTGCTCCCTGGCCACTCTGATTTCTCTTTTCCTACAATATGACGAGTAAGTCAATAGTCTATATGTAGACTTTTCTCACTGGCTCATACAGGACTTTTTATATAGGCTTCTTTCAGTTTTTTATTTTTTCAGATATTTTCTTCAAGCTTCTGGTATGTCTTTTTGTTTTCACAGAAGTCATCTTTTGATAAGAAGAAGTTAATAATCATAATGCACTCAATTTTCTCAATTGTTTCCTTTATGGATTTGCTTAAGTGTCTTATGTAAGGAACCATTTCTTACACTGAAGTCTAAAGATATTCATCTATACTGAGTCTTAAATTTTATAGCGTTTCTTTTCACATTTGAGTAATAATTCATCTGGAATGAGCTTTTGAGCTCAGATTGAGATGAGGATTGCAATGTTAGCATTGACCCTTCATTGAAAAGCCTAATATTTCTCAACTCATAGAGAGAGCTATCTGTGTCACAAATTTTCTATGGAGGAGGGTCTATTTCTGAGCTAACTGACCAACTTGTCCATTCATTGTCCTAGGTTCTAACTTGCTACAGTTTAATAACAAATATCTCAATATAATAAATACATCTTAATAATAAATACCATGTGAAATATCATGGTTATTTCTGATGCATTATTCTTTCATATATATATTTGAGCTTCAGGTTATAAAATTCCATCTAAAAATTCCTTAGAATCATTTCTATTTCAATCATATTGAATATATAAATTAACTTATAGAAAATTGACTGAATTAAACTATTGAGTCTCCTAGCCCATGAACAAGTTTTTTTTTTGGTCTTTCTATACAACCTTTCTTTAATAAAGTTCAATAAAATGTATTTTTCTCCATGGAGGTCATACTTATCTTTTGTTAGGCATGTTCTTGCCTTTAACAAAGTAAATAGCTTACAAATTACATTTTCTCTAAGTAGATATAATGAAACAGATGTTATATTTTATATTAATTCTGTATCCAGCAAATTCACTAAAATCATATATTACTTCTATCTGCAATGTATCCTCTGTATATATATTTGAGGTTTAGCAAACAGACAATCACTTGGTAATAGTAACTCTTATGATAACTCTTGGTAATGATAACTCTTCTTTCTTTCTTTCTTTCTAATTTATTTCTTAAATTATTTCTTCATGCCTTTCAGTACAATGTCAGATGCAATAGTGACTGATTTTCCAGTGGTAAACCATACTTGCATTATTGGCTAAACTCAACTTGGCCATGATATCTTTTTTTATATTATTGAATATGGTTTGCAACTATTTTGTTTAGGATTTTTTGTATTATTTTGAGTAGGGAAGAACTTCTTATTCTTTTCAATAGAAATAACTTACAAATATTTTTCATCATTATTTGGTGTTGGTACCAAGGTCATATACCTCATTATATACATTTCACACTCTAAAGGGTTGACTATATTCCTGGTATCAGGAATGATTTCTATGATTGAAGGGTATTTCTAAGTTCATACAATGGGCAGGAGAAGATCTATGCAGTATAGGTCTTGGTATCACTTAGGCCATTTCAACTATTCTGTTTCTACTACATATTTATTCAGTCATGACTAAAAAGCAGTCATGTCAGTATGAGTCACCAGGCTGCTATTTCCAAGGTCCCAAAGGTTTTCAAGGAATGAAATATGCATTATTTTTTTTCTTGGCTTTATATGCAGAAGATTTTGGTGCAATGTGATAAAGATAAGGTCTTCTTGTAAATTCATAGTCTCTCAAAACAATTAAAATGTGATAGCAAAAGCTCACAGAAAGATGCTAACCCTCAAAGTGCCAAAGACAAGTATAGCTACTTCCTTCAGTCCTTTCCCTATCTTCAGTCTCTAATCTATTCCTAGTTAGATTCTCTTATCCCTGGATTCTATGCCATTCCCCCTTTACTATTTCATATTTTATGTTCCTAACTAAACATCATTCTCCTTACTTAACTCTTCTCTCCACTCTTCATCTTAATATCATTTGAGTGATTCAATTCGATTCAGTGTCTGGGCTTTCTCTAACTGCCCAGTGTTGTGTTCATTCCCGCCTGTATTAAAAGTCAAGCAGCTATTGAAAGCTGCCACTGAAGAGACTACACACCAGTGGCAGATAAAAAGTGGTAGAGAAAGCTACACACGGTGCTACCGACTGAATAAAAACTGGCCCTCAGCCCAGCTGAGAGCCCAGGAAAGCTTTTGGAGGAAGGATGAAACTTAAACAGGGTCCTGAAAGGTGAACAGGATTAACAAGAGCAACAAAGGGTGCAGGGAACGGCATTCAAGGTAGAGCAAACAGGAGACCCAAAGGCATGGGGAGCCACAGGATCCCGATGGCCCACTGGAAGGTTAGTTTCCCAGGAGAATGAGGCCCAACTCTCACTGTGCATTTTAGCATGTTAGAGCTTTTTGGTAAAAAATTATATTCAGCTCACAAATGTTTTTAAAGTTGGAAAAACACTGTCATTTGTGTTTGTTCTTATGGCATTTGTGTAACACTGCTAACTCTGCAATTCATCACTGAATTGTTCTAGAATGGTTTCTAGAAAGTACAAAGTCTATAATCTGAGAGAAATTTAAATTTAATTGAAATTTTATCTGATATTTTGTATCTGGCTCATGAATTCATATCACAGTGTGGTAGTGGGAAAAAAATAAGAAAACATATTCAAATCACTTTAATTATAATAAATAAAAATAAACCTCAAAGATGAGATACAAAAAGATGGCATTATTTAGGCCAGGTTTTCTGTTCTAATTTCCCTTTACATGCTACACCTTCCTGTCTCTGCTCAATGTTATAAATAATAATGTCTCTACATACAAATACTATTACTAGAGAGGACCTTTCAAGTAGAACAGTATGCCACCTCTTGAGCATAGTGTGTTTGAGTGTGTGTGTGCTTATGTGTACATGTGTGCATTGCTTAGGTAAGACCAAAAATGAACACAATCTCTAACTGAATGTCTTCCAAGTACCTTACGATTCTGGATTTCAATGATAATGACCACTAGTAGAGATCTGGGATCATAAACCAAAGGGTATGATTAAATATAATAATTTAAAAAGTCTAGTCAAATTGGAGTCTGCATACAAGTTGAAAGGTTCTGTATTTCTTCTATTTTTCTGGCTCTTCTAAACACCATAAAGCAATTGCCCCTTTATTTGTCTTTTGTGTGTGTGTGTGTTCCCCATCCTGAACACCCCTCCTGCCTCCCTCCTCATTCCAATGGGCTTTCTCTAACTGCCCAGTGTTGTGTTCATTCCCGCCTGTATTAAAAGTCAAGCAGCTATTGAAAGCTGCCACTGAAGAGACTACACACCAGTGGCAGATAAAAAGTGGTAGAGAAAGCTACACACGGTGCTACCGACTGAATAAAAACTGGCCCTCAGCCCAGCTGAGAGCCCAGGAAAGCTTTTGGAGGAACGGATGAAACTTAAACAGGGTCCTGAAAGGTGAACAGGATTAACAAGAGCAACAAAGGGTGCAGGGAACGGCATTCAAGGTAGAGCAAACAGGAGACCCAAAGGCATGGGGAGCCACAGGATCCCGATGGCCCACTGGAAGGTTAGTTTCCCAGGAGAATGAGGCCCAACTCTCACTGTGCATTTTAGCATGTTAGAGCTTTTTGGTAAAAAATTATATTCAGCTCACAAATGTTTTTAAAGTTGGAAAAACACTGTCATTTGTGTTTGTTCTTATGGCATTTGTGTAACACTGCTAACTCTGCAATTCATCACTGAATTGTTCTAGAATGGTTTCTAGAAAGTACAAAGTCTATAATCTGAGAGAAATTTAAATTTAATTGAAATTTTATCTGATATTTTGTATCTGGCTCATGAATTCATATCACAGTGTGGTAGTGGGAAAAAAATAAGAAAACATATTCAAATCACTTTAATTATAATAAATAAAAATAAACCTCAAAGATGAGATACAAAAAGATGGCATTATTTAGGCCAGGTTTTCTGTTCTAATTTCCCTTTACATGCTACACCTTCCTGTCTCTGCTCAATGTTATAAATAATAATGTCTCTACATACAAATACTATTACTAGAGAGGACCTTTCAAGTAGAACAGTATGCCACCTCTTGAGCATAGTGTGTTTGAGTGTGTGTGTGCTTATGTGTACATGTGTGCATTGCTTAGGTAAGACCAAAAATGAACACAATCTCTAACTGAATGTCTTCCAAGTACCTTACGATTCTGGATTTCAATGATAATGACCACTAGTAGAGATCTGGGATCATAAACCAAAGGGTATGATTAAATATAATAATTTAAAAAGTCTAGTCAAATTGGAGTCTGCATACAAGTTGAAAGGTTCTGTATTTCTTCTATTTTTCTGGCTCTTCTAAACACCATAAAGCAATTGCCCCTTTATTTGTCTTTTGTGTGTGTGTGTGTTCCCCATCCTGAACACCCCTCCTGCCTCCCTCCTCATTCCACCCACTGGGTCATCCCAGTGCACCAGCCCTGAGCACCTTGTCTCATGCATTGAACCTGGACTGGCGATTCGTATCACATGTGATAATATACATGTTTCAATGCCATTCTCCCAAATCATCCCACCCTTGCCCTCTCCCACACAGTCCAAAAGACTGTTCAATACATCTGTGTCTCTTTTGCTGTCTCGCATATAGGGTTATTGTTACCATCTTTCTAAATTCCATACATATGCACTAGTATACTGTATTGATATTTTTCTTTCTGGCTTACTTCACTCTGTATAATAGGCTCCAGTTTCATCCACCTCATTAGAAATGATTCAATCTCCCTTTTAAATACACCTGACTTCCCATTTCTAAGTTACTCTTATCACTGTTACTGGCAGCTAAAGATAGTGAATTACAATAAACTGTGGAAAATTCTGAAAGAGATGGGAATACCAGACCTCCTGACCTGCCTCTTGAGAAATCTGTATGCAGGTCAGGAACCAACAGTTAGAACTGGTGGAACAACAGACTGGTTCCAAATAGGAAAAGGAGGACGTCAAGGCTGTATATTGTCACTCTGCTTGTTTAACTTCTATGCAGAGTACATCATGAGAAACGCTGGGCTGGAAGAAGCACAAGCTAGAATCAAGATTTGTGAACCTCAGATATGCAGATGACACCACCCTTATGGCAGAAAGTGAAGAGGAACTAAAAAGCCTCTTGATGAAAGTGAAAGAGGAGAGTGAAAAAGTTGGCTTAAAGTTCAACATTCAGAAAATTAAGATCACAGCATCTGGTCCCATCACTTCATGGGAAACAGATAGGGAAAGAGTGGAAACAGTGGCAGATTTTATTTTGGGGGGGCTCCAAAATCACTGCAGATGGTGACTGCAGCCATGAAATTAAAAGACGCTTACTCCTTGGAAGAAAAGTTATGACCAACCTAGACAGCATATTCAAAAGCAGAGACATTACTTCACCGACTAAGGTCCATCTAGTTAAGGCTATGGTTTTTCCTGTGGTCATGTATGGATGCGGGAGTTGGACTGTGAAGAAAGCTGAGCATCACAGAACTGATGCTTTTGAACTGTGGTGTTGGAGAAGACTCTTGAGAGCCCCTTGGACTGCAAGGAGATCCAACCAGTCCATTCTAAGATCAGTCCTGGGATTTCTTTGGAAGGACTGATGCTGAAGCTGAAACTCCAGTACTTTGGCCACCTCATGCAAAGAGTTGACTCACTGGAAAAGACTCTGATGCTGGGAGGGATTGGGGGCAGGAGAAGAAGGGGATGACCGAGGATGAGATGGCTGGATGGCATCACCGATTTGATGGACGTGAGTTTGAGTGAACTCCGGGAGATAGTGATGGACAGGGAGGCCTGGTGTGCTGCGATTCATGGGGTCGCAAAGAGTGGGACACGACTGAGCGACTGAACTGAACTGAACTGAAAGATAGTGAGAATTATTTTATTACTTAAAGTATAAAATATTTTTATACATTTTAGTATGCCTACAATATGTCATGTAAACAAGTACTACTATAATTGAAAGATAGATGCATTTAGTTCTTTTAAAAATTAAGAACTTTACCAAATGATCCTTTTCTAAAAAATGATCACTGAATTTAAAGACAATATATTTAAACTGCTGTGTATATTATATTTTATAAACATCATACAGCCCTATTGTTAGTTATCTTTTTCTTTTTATGAATTACAAAATTTTTAAAATGTTAGATGTTAAAAACATCCATGGTGAAATATTAGGAAGTGAGTCCAAATTGCAGAACCTGTGACTAAAATGTGTGCTATGTTTCAGAATTAAATACTATTTTTTGAGTGATTATTTTCAAATTGTTATTCAATATACAAAACGGATGGTTCTAGAGAAGTTCTTCTGAGCACAGAGCTAGTTAATAAGACACATAGAATTTTTAATTTCACACATGAAGCAGGAAGGTAAAGATAAGCATTATTTTCCACCAGAAAACAAACCTTTAGGAAATAGTTGTTATTGTTATTGCAGTTGCCAGACACTCCTTGCAATTCAGCCACAGTGTTCTAAAATGGTTGACAACAAAAATTAAAAAAGGATTTTCCCTCCACTAGAGACAGCAGCCTAATATAAAGGAAGGAAAAACACTGAGGTTCCAGTGCTTACTGCAACATAAATTTTTAAGAACTAAGAGAATACCCCCAAACTCTTAGTTTTTCAACCATGCAACTTGTTATAAAGCCAGTTCATATTATTAAAAGCCCATCCATAGTAACTGCACTCTCTTGTTCGTACAACACAAACTGCTTCTAAACAGGAATCGCATAAGTCAAATTTAATGTTATCCCTTTAATGCTTTTTCACATAAAAATTACATTTCTGTAAACCTTTAACTCTTATGCAAACCAAAACTTGCATTATATTCCTGCTTCTAATTATCACATATTAACACAAGCAATAAAAATGCATATCCATGTAGGCAGCTGCTCTAAATTATATTCAATACTTTAAAAGATTCTAAAAAAATAAACTAATGTTGTTGTAATGTAGTTGTAATAATAATAATTTCTAGTAATAAAAACAAATTATGAAAGAAAGACTAAATTATATTTTAAGAGAAGGAGCCTTGGTTTCTGGAGTGATAATTCATCTTGTTACAAACTACTACACAAAAAGGCTTTGAAATGCCATCTATAATCTAAGACTTCAAAGTCTAATAAATATTATATCTTAATATTTAAAGAAGCAAAAGAAAAATAATCATATAATTTTAAAAGTGTATGTAAAATAACTCATTTTAATGTGAACAACCATTACATACGTCCTAATTTTAAAAAGTGGTACAGTACCAGTTCACATTTCATTTCCAATGTAAGCCCACTGTGGTTTGCATTATATTTGCTCTTTTTGATAGAAACAAATTCCCAAAATACAGATACATGACTCATGTGACACAAAACACATGCCAGAATTATACTATCTTGCCTTAAAAGGTAAACACTGATAGCTGTGGTATATGAATGGAAATTAAATTTGTTACTGAAAATAAAATCTAGTTGAAAAATTCACTATAACCTTAGAATTTTGTGGGATACTACATACGTCCTAATTTTAAAAAGTGGTACAGTACCAGTTCACATTTCATTTCCAATGTAAGCCCACTGTGGTTTGCATTATATTTGCTCTTTTTGATAGAAACAAATTCCCAAAATACAGATACATGACTCATGTGACACAAAACACATGCCAGAATTATACTATCTTGCCTTAAAAGGTAAACACTGATAGCTGTGGTATATGAATGGAAATTAAATTTGTTACTGAAAATAAAATCTAGTTGAAAAATTCACTATAACCTTAGAATTTTGTGGGATACTGCTGACTGTCTAAGGGGTTTACTGAAATCCTCCACGGTTACCTTTCAGATTGTTGTTGTTTTTTTTAATTAAAAGAAAGAAAGAAAGAAAGAAAGAAAAATAAATGAATGATAATTTTATAAATCCAGAAGTACAATGCCTTATCACAGATACACTCACATCTACATTTAAAATTTTTCAGTGGTTCAGATTTACATCTCCCTCTTCTTTAAAGGATCCTTTCTTTTATTTTTCAGCTGTTAGGCAGAGCCATTTTAACTTAAAAAAAAATCAGAATGTTTAACAGGGAATGAACAGAAACAGGAATGCAATTCAAACTGAATTGGGCACTGGCTTATTTTAAACTCATCCAGTTTAAATATTTGAAGGAAAAAAAAAAACAGAAAATTCAGAAATTTAAATGAAGTTTGGGATTATCTATATATTTTAAATTCTACTGGAGTATGACATAATTTATTAAACTATTAAAACAGTTACATATAAGCATACACAATACATAGTAAAATATTCTTAATCCTCAATATGGTTCTGATAAGAGGCTCACTGTACTTTTACATTTTCAGGATATATTTTCTCATGGTGCAATGTTTTCCTTATAGGCAGTTCAAGCAAGCAACTCCCCTCTGTCAATGTGACAGGTTCCAAGTTAGACTCAACCTTGGGTTATGTGACCAAAACTAGAGTTATCTGTTCTTCAGTAGACAAATGGAGAAGGAAATGGCACCCCACTCCAGTACTCTTGCCTGGAAAATCCCATGGACGGAGGAGCCTGGTAGGCTACAGTCCATGCGGTCTCAAAGAGTTGGACACGACCAAGTGACTTCACTTTCACTTTTCACTTTCATGCATTGGAGAAGGGAGTGGCAATCCACTCCAGTGTTCTTGCCTGGAGAATCCCAGGGACGGCAGAGCCTGGTGGGCTGCCGTCTATGGGGTCACACAGAGTCAGACTCGACTGAAGCAACTTAGCAGCAGCAGCAGTAGACAATGCTATCTAAGTGCTGGCTCTGGAAATAAACTAGATGAACCTGGTCGTTCTGCATTTAATTAGAGTTTTTCCTGGCTAGCCTAGGGAATGTCATGGGGGATATTATCAAATAAAAATGATTCTAACTTTGAAATCACAAGATGATTCTATAAATGGTAAGAAAAATGAGAAACCAAGTGATTGATTACACAACTCAGGGTTAACAAGGATATGTAAATCAATAAATTATTCAATTACATATGAAATTAATAAATGATTCAAGGACCATCCAAATCGCTCACTGGATAACCAATATTGGTTGTTTGCATTATGTATTCTTTTCATTAACACAGAGAGAGAATAAATAAAAAATGACACAGCACTCAAATCAATCAATTCAAAAACACCTGGAAGCATTAATAAAAAATAAGTCTAAATCAAGTAAATAAATTGACATGTTTACACAAAAGTGGGTTTTCACTATTTGCAGACCTTTCATCTCTCCCCCCCACACAAAATTATGTGTATTGGTTGGTTTTAGCTGGGCATGCTTTGGTGAAGCAGTGTGTAACACAAGAAAGGGAGAGGGATATGTCCAAAAGGAACATGAGAGAGAGACAAACAATGAGAAAGAGCTCCTTGACCTTTTCAATAAAGTGAAGGTTACTTGGTGTAGCAAGCACCTGCTTTCTATTTCAACAACTTGCAGGCAGAACCAAAAGTTTAACCTAAAACTAAACTCCGATTTTTTGTAGAATAGTTATATACTCAGCTATTCTTCCCTTTAAGCCCTATCTTCACAGGCTACTTCTGGATTAAGTATTTACCTATAGTAAAATAACTCTTCAATCTCCCTATTGATAGAAATTTATACAACAAAGAATTTCAGAACCTAGGTGTTACAAGAAACTTCATTACCCAAAATGGGACTCCTTCCAGAATCTCTTGTTTCCCAGTTACTCTGTGTGTGCCTAGATACAGACCGACACATCTTCTACTCCATTCAAAATCAGCAGTGTGTTGCCAAGAGTCCAGGCTTCGGAGCCAGAAGGACTCTGTTCCCATCCTAAATCTGGCAGCCACTAGCTATACCACTAGAAAAAGCCTCAATTATTACATCTTTAGACAAAGGAGTGGAGGGGAGGATTCTCTTCTGCTTGTTATAAAGATTATCTAAATCGTGTAGGAAAGGCACCCGGCAGAATGCCTGGCACTGAATATTTATTTACCCTCCTTGCCCTTGAGAATATTTGCTCAAGTGACAATCAACTCTGCTTTCCTTATAAAAATAGGTATGCTGCTGCTGCTAAATCACTTCAGTCATGTCTGACTCTGTGTGACCCTATGGATGGTAGCCCACCAGGCTCCTCTGTTCATGGGATTCTCTAGGCAGGAATACTGGAGCAGGTTGCCAGACCCTCCTTCAGGAGATCTTCCAAACCCAGGGATCAAACGCTGGTCTCCTTTACTGCAGGCAGATTCTTTACTGCTGAGCCACCAGGGAAGTCCCCCACAAAAGGCATACAAACAAATAAACAAAATCCATATGGTATATTTCTAAGTATAAACATTGAATGACAAATATCCCTTACGCACTTATTCAAATTATTAGAGAAAATCTTACCAAAAAAAACTTTAGGCTGAAAGCTTTGGTAGATGAATGTGATCTATTCCTCAAAATAACTGGAGGAAATATGTAGTATGTGATCCAAAATGTTCAGTTGGGAAGCCTTAATTAAAGAGATATCTGATTTTTCCCTCTTTCCTTGTTAGACTTGATGCTTTATTCCTCATGCTTTATGAATATGAGGAACTGGCCCTGTACTTTTAAGCAAAGACACTGAGGTTCAGCGACTGGAAAATTTGGCCTCCTCACCTTCCACCACTTGATGTCATCCGTACTCCCCTGAACCTTAAATTTTTTCTAACAGAGTGAGCAGGTAACAGCCAAATCTGCAATGATTCTACAATCCTAGTTCAGGCTTGCAGCCAAAGCAAATCAGTGTCTCTGATAAACACAAGTTACTTGTGCAGAGAACTGAAAAATAGGGAAGATGAAAGTTCAAATATTTGAGGGAATCACTGTTTCTGTTTCAAAAAAAAATACTTGCCATTTACAATGAATTCTGAAAGTGAAAAACCAGATCAATTAAATAGAATTTTAAGAAACTAATTCACTCACGTAAAGAATAGTCTGATGTTTATTCTTAGATCAATAGTTGACTGAAGCACCATTGAAAAAATTTTCTACTATAATAAAGAGAGCATACATCCTCATTACACTATAAACAAATGAAAAATGAATATACATTTGGGTTAGAATATTCCACACTAGAAATACATGAAAAATATTTAAATGTCTCTTTGTTAATCTTCACTAGGTCCTTGATAGAAACCAAAAAAGTTCTGGAAAAATAATATATCAGATGAGTACCGGTTGAACATAAGAAGTTGCACTGTCCTTCTACCAGCTGGTATAAAGAAGAATATCTATTTTACCTGAATATTCACTATGTTTATGGAGCATGAAACACTGCAGCTACATTGTTGACGGATCCTTTGACATGTCAATGTGAAACATATGCATGTTTCACATGTTTATAAAAAAGTATGTTGTCCCATTATATCAATGTACATTTGGCACTCACATTAGAAATAGACCAGCATCTGTATTATATTACAGCACACAAGGGTTCCGGAGAGTCGTGTTCACTTGGGGGTTAGCTTCTATTCATTTGCTTGATCTTTTACACAGAGCAAGATGCAAAATTACTCCAATATGGATCTACTCTATGGAGTATGTGCTGGTGGAAAAGCTTTGTTCTGCGTTATGTTAGCACAAATCATAGTGAGCAGATCCAAAGAACTTTCTCTTCCTGGGGGGAAGAAATTCTTAAAAACTCAGCAATTTTCAGTACTTTTCTGTGTATGTTTGTGTATGTATGTTTGTCTTTTCATTCAAAATGATTACTGATTTTTTTGAAAAAGTGTTCCCTATTACATACTTACTATAGAAAATTTGGAAAAAAAATTGAAAAATACAAAGCAGAGAGAAAAATCCAAGAGAGCTAGTATTTATATTTTTGTATTTTTACCCTTTTTTTGTTTCAATAAATGTATCTTAATAATATGGTAAAAGAGGGCTTATTTGATGCAGACGACTTCATACTTTAAATATGATGCCATTAATTGATTGATAAGCTAATAACAAACACAAGCAATATTTCCTTTCTGTGAGGTTGAGGTTGACATATTCACCTTGAAAAACTGCAAAGATCTGTCTTACTGTTATACGGTAAAGAGAGTTTTATCGAGTAGGGATGTAGTAAGAAAAAATGAAGGAAGAAGAATGTTGTCAAGTGCCGCTTACCTCATCGTCGTCAGCATCGTACTGGGCATAGTGCTGTTCAAGCAGCTCTCTCTGGCGCCTTTCTTGTTCCAGCGTCTGGCTTATCAACTGGGCAACCTCACTCACTTGTCCAGGTTTTTCTCGTCCAATAACAAATCTATACGAAAGTTAAAGAGAACTGGTATAATCAGACTCTCCAGCAAAAAAGGAATGCTAAGGAAAGTAAATAAGCTTCACATTTCATCAGAGTATATCAAGCCTCAAAAAAATAATATTACCTGTTTTTTTAAAGGTATGCTTGGGTAGAAGGAAAGGTTAGCTGAGCAATTAAAGTGATTTTTACAGCCACAGACCAAAGGAAAAGAGGAAAAGTAAAGAACAACAAAAAATTATTACTTTAGGAGAAGACAAAACAGATGTAATCCATTCTCCAGTACTTTACACATTTTTGATGCCCTACAAAATGAAAGCAAGGTCATAATTTTCTGTAACACTGAACTTTAGAATCATTTCCACAGTTACATTCTCTTTAAAATGCAAAAACTACTTGAAAAACATTTAGAGGTATGGCATACTCTATGTGAGTAAATAAGAAGGAGGCATTGACTTTTTGCTAAGTTACTAATGACTCTAAAGGTAAAAAAAAAAGAAGAGAAAAAAATGTAGTGGTTTTTTGTTGTTGTTGTTTGTGTTTTTAAATGAAAAACTAAAACAAAGGAGAAGTAAATCAGTTCACTAAGTTTGGAGAAAGATGCTGTGAGGAAGGATGTGGCCTCAAGACATACTCAAGGGGAAATACCTGTCAATATAATTTGTGTAAGAAAAAATATATAAAGAGAAAATCAAGGAAGACATTTACTTATTGCCATCTAGTCATTTATGATACAGATTGATACTATGTTTCTTATTCAACAAATTAATATTCACTTTTTAAAATCTTTTCACACTAATATATGGCTCTGTCTTTCTAAAAATACAAACAATATGTCTCCATAATATAGTTTCCATGTATTATTTAACTTCATTATTTTGGTTAGTAACTGTTTTATCTTGCTTATATACTGAACTGATGTTTTCCTCTGATTGGGCTTCTCAGGTGGCTCAGTGATAAAGAATCTGCCTGCAATGTAGGAGACACAGGAGATGTAGGTTCAATCCTTGGATTTGGAAGATCCTCTGTAGGAGGAAGTGGCAACACGCTCCAGTATTATTGCCTGAAAAATTCCATGGACAGAGGAGCCTGGCAGGCTATAGTCCATGGGGTTTCACAGAGTTGGACATGACTGAGCAACTAACACTTCTGATTACAATATTTTGCTATTTTCAATTACAATTTTAGAAGAAATACTCTACCATTCTCTGTACAAATACACTAAATGTCAAAATTTTTATACTTGGATGTTAGTAATTAAATATATTTTTAGAGTTATTTTTATGTTATTTCAAGTAAGACTGTGAAAGTATGCTTCAGGGTTTATTTATCATCCAAGTTATTTTTCTTTGGGAAATTAATCATTGAGTTGTAGTCATTTTCTATATATTCTGGATACATATATGTTAGGTAGGTAGAATAGGAAAAAGGAGTCCAAAATAGTGATGGCAAAAAGAGAAAGGAAAAAGACCAAAAAAACAGAACAAAGGAAGGACCAAGAACCTGAGTGAGAACCTCAGATGAAGCAAACAGCCCTCCTGGCTAGCCCAGTTTACATCAGACAGGCTAGGAGGAGGAGGAAAACATATAAAAAGGGGAGCCAAAATTAAGCCACTGGCTTCTCTTCTCTTCACTTCTTTTGGGCTGGCCTGCCCTCATATCTCAAGGATGTATTTTCCTTTGCTTGCCAAATAAAACTGAGCTGTAACACTAGTCTATTGCTTCAAATTTTTGCTGCAGTGAGACAGAACCAAGGAAATTACACACTTCCCTGACATATATATGTATTATAGATACACACAGATATACACACACAAATCATATATGCATATGATTTATTATATTCTCTCAATGTGGCTTGCCTTTTAATTTGCCTAAGTCTTTCAAGGAAATCCAAATTATTCTTTTTTAAAAGACTGTGATTTGTGCTTCCTACCTAAGAAATCTGCCTGATTTAATATTACAAAGATTTTCTCTGGTTAGGTTCGTGCAAACGTAATTTCTGTTTCAGGTGGTGAATTTTAGATCATTATAACTAGGCTCAAACACATTTTTATTAATCAAATAGGAATGATTACAACCAACACAATTTTTCCAGTGAGAAATAAGTTTATCCCTGTGGCATAAAAATCTGTAGCTGGGGATTCAAAGAACGCTTGGAATGCATTTTCTAGATCCTGCTGGTTTTGGAAAGCATTTCCCGCAAAAAGTGTCAAGATGCTTGAAGAAATGGTAGTCGGTTGGTGAGAGGTGAATATGCTGGAGGAGGCAAAACTCCATAGTTCAATTTGTTCAAGTTTTTAACACATGGTTGGACACTGTCATTGGGAAGAACTGGGCTTATTCTGTTGAACAATGCCAGCTGCAGGGGCTGCAGTTTTTGGTGCATCTTATCAATTTGCTGAGCATAATTCTCAGATGTAATAGTTTCACAGGGATTCAGAAAGCTGTAGTGGATCAGACGAGCAAGAGACCACCAAACAGTCATCATAATCTTTTTTGGTGCAAGTTGGCTTTGGGAAGCGCTTTGGGCTTCTTCTCGGTCCAACCATCGAGGTGGTCACCACCAGTTCTTGTATACAATCCACTTTTTGTTGCATTTTGCAATCTGATTGAGAAATGGTTCATTGTTGTTGCATAGAATAAGAAGAAGGCACTTCAAGACAGTTTTTTTGATTTCTGATCAGTTAATGAGGCATCCACTTTTCAAGCTTTTGCATCTTTCCAATTTGCTTCAAATGCTGAATGACTGTAAAATGGTCAACGCTGAGTTCTTAGGCAACTGTAAGAGGATCCGCTTCAATGATGACTCTCAATTGTCACCGTCAACTTCCAATGGCCAGCAATTATGCTCATCTTCAAGTCTCTTGTCTCCTTTGCAAGACTTCTTGAACCACACTGCACTGTACTGTATGTTAGAAGTTCCTGAGCCAAATGCATTATTAATGTTGCAAGTTGTCTCTGATGTTTCACGACCCATTTTGAACTCAAATAAGAAAGCTGCTCAAATCTGCTTTTTGTCTAACATCATTTCCATAGTCTAAAATAAACAGAAAATAAGCAGCAAGTAAAGACTCTTAAGAGTCCCTTAGACAGCAACGAGATCAAACCAGTCAATCATAATGGGAATCAACCCTGAAGGACTGATGCTGAAGCTCCAATACGTCGGCCACCTGATGCAAAGAGCTGACTCATTGGAAAAGACCCTGATGCTGGGAAAGATTGAAGGCAGGAGGAGAAGCTGATGACCGAGGATGAGATGGCTGAATGGCATCACTGACTCAGTGGACCTCAGTTTAAGCAAGCTCTGGGAGATGGTGAAGGACATGGAAGGACATGGAAGCCAGGTGTGTCCATGGGGTCACAAAGAGTTGGACACAACTTAGCAACTGAACAACAAGTCACTAGCAAAAACACATAAAGCAAGAATTGTGCATTAAAATGATATATAACATAACCACATTTATCTATAATATATTCCAATATCAAATGGCAAACTTCAGCAATGCAAAAACCACAATTACTTTTGTCCCAAACTAACAGTTTCCTTTTAAAGTGTTAATGTTTTGATTTTATATCACGTAGGTGAAATCTTTCAAATTTATTTTCATGCATGATGTTTGGTAAAGGAGGGTTCAATACTTCCCAAATGGGTAGCCAACTGTTTCGATACCATGTTTTGAAAAGACTATTTGTTACCACCACTGAATTACTCAGGTACATTTGCTGAAAATAAATTGACCACGTACCTGTGTGCTGACTTCTGAACTTTTCAATCTTCTGCATTGATGTTTTTATCCCTGTGCCAATACCACACTGCCTTGATTGCAATATACTTAATCTTGAAACTAGTGCTGTGAGTTATCCAATTATGTATGCCCTTTTCAAAATTACTGACTATTCTAAGTTATCCAAACAACTATATAAATTTTAAAACTAGCTTATCAGTTTCATTTAAAAAGCACATTGATGTTTGATTTGGGATTGCTTTGAATCTATAGATCAATTTGTGGATCAATTCTACTAATAATATAGAATTGTCTGATCCATGAACATAGTAATTCTCTACATTTATTTTTAATTATTTCTATTGAAATAAAGTTGACAATACTATGTAACAATATTATGTTAGTTACAGGTGATTTACATAATGATTTGATACTTGCATACATTATGAAAGATCACCCTAAGTCTAGTAACCATCTGTCCCCACACAGATTTACTACACTATTACTGACCATATTCCTTATTCTGTATACTACATCTTGACTTCCTTAACATATAACTAGAGATATGAATTTCTTTTTTAATTTAAATTTATTTTAATTGGAGGCTAATTACTTTACAATATTATACTGGTTTTGCCATACATCAACATCAATCTGCCACGGGTGTACACATGTTCCCACTCTGAACACCCTTCCCACCTCCCTCCCCGTACCATCCCTCTGGGTCATTTCAGTGCCCCAGCCCCAAGCATCCTTATCCTGCATCGAACCTAGACTGACAATTTGTTTCTTACATGATATTATACATGTTCCAATGCCATTCTCCCAAATCATCCCACCCTCTCCCTCTCCCAGAGAGTCCAAAAGAATTTCTTTAAAAAAAAAAAAGTTTTACTTTTCTTTTTTTCTAATTTATTTTTATTGAAGGATAATTGTTTTATAAAATTTTGTCATTTTTTGTCAAACCTCAACATGAATCAGCCATAGGTATACATATAATCCCTCCATTCTAAATCTCCCATCTCCCACTCCATCCCACTCTAGACTGAAACAGAGCTGCTGTTTGAATTTCCTGAGCCATACAGCAAATTCCTGTTGGCTATCTATTTTACATATGGTTGAGTTTCCATGGTACTTTCCCCATACATCTCACCCTCGCTTCCCCTCATCCCATGTCCATAAACCTATTCTCTATGTCTGTTTCTCTACTACTGTCCTGTAAATAAATTCTTCAGTACCATTTTTCTAGATTCCACATATATGTGTTAGAGTATGATTTTTATCTTTCTCTGACTCAATTCACTCTGTATAATAGGTTCTAGGTTTATCCACCTCATTAGAACTGATTCAAATGCATTTCTTTTTATGGCTGAATAAACCTATTCTCTATGTCTGTTTCTCTACTACTGTCCTGTAAATAAATTCTTCAGTACCATTTTTCTAGATTCCACATATATGTGTTAGAGTATGATTTTTATCTTTCTCTGACTCAATTCACTCTGTATAATAGGTTCTAGGTTTATCCACCTCATTAGAACTGATTCAAATGCATTTCTTTTTATGGCTGAGTAATATTCCATTGTGTACATGTACCATTTCCTTATCCGTTCATCTGTCGATGAACATCTAGGTGGCTTCCATGTGCTAGCTATTGTAAATAGTGCAGCGATGAACAATGGGATACATGTGTCTTTTCTGATTTTGATTTTCTCAGGTTATATGCTTTGGAGTGGCATTGCTGAGTAATACTGAGGTTTCATTCCTAGTTTTTAAGGACTTTCCATACCGTCTTTCATAGAGGCTATACAATTTACATTCTTACCAACAGTGCAAGAGTGTTCCCTTTGCTCCACATCCTCTCCAGCATTTATTGTTTGTAGACTTTTTGATGATGGCCATTCTGACTTGTCGGAGGTGA
>SJYC01067029.1:0-10976 GCA_006408675.1 Madoqua kirkii
CGTTTTCTGACTGTTGAGCTTTAAGCCAACTTTTTCACTCTCCTCTTTCACTTTCATCAAGAGGCTTTTTAGCTCCTCTTCACTTTCTGCCATAAGAGTGGTGTTATCTGCGTATCTGAGGTTATTGATATTTCTCCCAGCAATCTTGATTGCAGCTTGTGCTTCTTCCAGTCCAGTGTTTCTCATGATGTACTCTGCATATAAGTTAAATAAGCAGGGTGACAATATACAGCCTTGACGTACTCCTTTTCCTATTTGGAACCAGTCTGTTGTTGCATGTCCAGTTCTAACTGTTGCTTCCTGACCTGCTACACAGATTTCTCAAGAGGCAGGTTAGGTGGTCTGGTATTCCCATCTCTTGAAGAATTTTCCACAGTTGATTGTGATCCATACAGTCAAAGGCTTTGGCATAGTCAATAAAGCAGAAATAGATGTTTGTCTGGAACTCTCTTGCTTTTTCCATGATTCAGTGGATGTTGGCAATTTGATCTCTGGTTCCTCTGCCTTTTCTAAAACCAGTTTGAACATGTGGAAGTTCATGGTTCACGTATTACCGAAGTCTAGCTTGAAGAATTTTGAGCATTACTTTACTAGCACGTGAGATGAGTGCATCTGTGCAGTAGTTTGAGCATTCTTTGGCATTGCCTTTCTTTGGGATTGGAATGAAAACTGACCTTTTCCATTCCTGTGGCCACTGCTGAGTTTTCCAAATTTGCTGGCATATTGAGTGCAGCACTTTCACAGCATCGTCTTTCAGGATTTGAAATAGCTCAACTGGCATTCCATCACCTTCACTAGCTTTGTTTGTAGTGATGCTTTCTAAGGCCCATTTGACTTCACATTCCAGGATGTCTGGCTGTAGGTGAGTGATCACACCATCATGATTATCTTGGTCTTGAAGATCTTTTTGTACAGTTCTTCCATGTATTCTTGCCACCTCTTCTTAATATCTTCTGCTTCTGTTAGGTCCATACCATTTCTGTCCTTTATCAAGCCCATCTTTGCATGAAATGTTCCCTTGGTATTTCTGATTTTCTTGAAGAGATCTCTCGTCTTTCCCATTCACTGTTTTCCTCTATTTCTTTGCATTGATTGCTAAAGAAGGCTTTCTTATCTCTTGCTATTCTTTGGAACTCTGCATTCAGGTGCTTATATCTTTCCTTTTCTCCTTTGCTTTTCGCCTCTTTTCTTTTCACAGCTATTTGTACGGGCTCCCCAGACAGCCATTTTGCTTTTTTGCATTTCTTTTCCATGGAGATGGTCTTGATCACTGTCTCCAGTACAATGTCATGAACCTCATTCCATAGTTCATCTGGCACTCTATCTATCAGATCTAGGCCCTTAAATCTATTTCTCACTTCCACTGTATAATCATAAGGAATTTGATTTAGGTCATACCTGAATGGTTTGGCTGTTTTCCCTACTTTCTTCAATTTAAGTCTAAATTTGGCAATAAGGAGTTCATGATCTGAGCCACAGTCAGCTCCTGGTATTGTTTTGCTACACAAGGACATCACCAAATGGTCAACTCTGAAATCAGATTGATTATATTCTATGCAGCCAAAGATGGAGAAGCTGTATACAGTCAACAAAAACAAGAGCAGGAGCTAACTGTGGCTCAGATCCTAACTTAGAAAGGTCTTAATAAATTGAATTATAAAGCCTCTGAAATTAAAGGAGTGATAATCTAATTGGTTCATAGAGAATAGTAATCACTTTCATAAATTTTCTTTTCTAGTATCTAATGATAGTTTCAATGTACTAGACATTTAAGAAAAAAATCCTTCTTGGAGATTCTGCTAGAAGCTTAGCAGGTTTTTCATATGAGACCAAGTTCACGTAATAAAAGTGAAAAAGTGAGTCTTTGGATGAATAAAACTAATTTAATAATTTTGGTTTAAAGTAGCATTGGAAAAGACCGTGATACTGGGAAAGATTGAAGGCAAAAGTAGAAGAGGGCAGCAGAGGATAAGATGGTTAGGGCACATCACCAACTCAATGAATATGAATTTGAACAAACTCTGGAATGTTCTACAGCCCATGGGGTCACAAATGGTCAGACATAGTTTAGCAACTGAACAACAACAACAAAGTTTTCTCCATGATTTTAAAGGTGTGGCTTTATATTTTCATAAGGAGACCAGTTAATCTGAACTTCCTAAAATTCTGAGACTGACCAGATAGATTACAATATTCCTACATAAAGTTTAAAAAGGAAAAAACAATAAAAGTATGTTTAACTAAACCAAATCATAATACTAACAAACTTTTATATCAATAGGATTATGTTTTATAGAGTGCCAGCTTAAAACATGATTTCCAAGATTCTTAGTTATTTCTAAAATCTTGGCCATGATGCTTTTAAACTATACAACTCTCCTTGTGTTAAAGAATATGCTTATTGTGTCACATTAAGAAGATGTAAAAATAGTATAATGGCTATTTTATAGTATAGTATCATAGCTACAGAAAATGGTATTTGCTGGTCTGCTAAATTGTGTATGACAGGTGATTATTACCAACTTCCAAGCTACCAGTGAGGGTTGTTACTAGCAGTCAGTTAAGTAGGCAACAAGTTAAATTTTAAATGGATAATTAAGACTATGGTAACAACAACAATGAAAGAAAAAATAAAATCGTGTAAATAAGGTAATGGAAGGAATTTTTGTTTTTTAAGAAAAAGAACAGCAGGCTAGTCCAAATGTATCACCCTGTTTTAGCATATGAAAGAACATAATGATGATTAAAACTTGAATGTGTATAGCAAGTCGATGAAGAAGTAATTTTTATTTGCCTTGGTTTATACCATCTGAGGCCAAAAAGACACTATAAAATGTACTGCATTTTGACAAAATTCTCTCAGTTTTAAAGGACTATTCAAAAGATAATTTAAAAAGAGTGTAATCTTCTACTACTAGAGTTACATAGAATGAGTCAATTCCTTTTTCTATGATAGCCCTTACATGTATTTGAAAAATGCTTTTATGCTCCTCCAGTTAGGGGTAAAGAATGAGAAGGACACTGGAGAAACTGAAGTCATGAGAGAGTTAAGAAGTCATGTGCAATCTGTACAAAGTTTGAAATAATATCAGCACAAAATTATGAATGAAAGTCCCTTTTACATCACATTCTCATCAGCATTGTACATATTTTAGATTTTGGCCAGTCAACTAGGTGTACGGTAGTATTTTGCACTAATTTGCAATAATTCAGATTGGAAGAAAATTTTTATAAATCATATATTTTACATGGGGCTGGTATCTAGACTATTATAAAGGATAGTTACAACCCAACAATAAAATGACAATCCAACTTAAAAGTAAGTCAGACATAGAAAGAAAAATACCATATGATCTCACTTACATGGGGAATCTAAAAAACAAAACAAACAAAACCCACCAGCTCATAAGACAGACATATGACTGCCACAGATGGGGCTTGGGGATGGACAATGGGAGAAGGGGGTCAAAAGATACAATCTTCCAGCTATAAAATAAGCCATGGGGATATAATATATAATGTGGTGACTACAGTTAATAATACTGTATTGCATATTTGAAAGTTGTCAAGATAGTAGATCTTAAACATACTCATCACTAGAAAAACATTTTTATAACTACATCTGGTGATGGGATGTTAACTAGACTTCTTGAGGTGATCATTTCACAATGTACGTAAATATCAAATCATTATATTGTATACCTGAAACTAATATGTTATATATACCTCAATTTAAAAAAATGAGCAAAGGATCTGAATAGGCATTTCCCCAAAGAAGATTCAAAAAAGGCAAATAAGCATATATGAAAGGTGCTCAACACCATTAGTCATCAGGGAACTACAAATCAAACCTAAAGTAAGATATCTCTTCACAGTTATTAAGATGACTATGATCAAAAGACAGATAGTACCCCAAACTAACACAGCACTGTTAATCAACTACACTCCAGTACATATATTAAGAAAAAGACAGATGGTAACTGTAAATGGAGCATAACCTATAAAGACATTGATTCACTGTGTTGTACACCCAAAATTAATATCATATTATAAATCAAACTATACTTGAATCAAAAAAAAAAACAAAAACAAGAAGTCTTCATGAGATGTGGAGACACTGTAATACATATACATTACTGGTAACAGTATAACCATCCAGCAGTTTTCCAAAGCGTTAAACAGAGTAACCATATGAGTCAGAAATTCCACCCCTGACTATATATTCAAGAGAAATGAAAACCCGTTCATACAAAATTTGCACATGAATATTCAAAGCAACATTATTCATAATAGTCAAACAGTAGAAACAACCCAAATATCCATCAGTTGGTGCCAGAATAAACAAAATATGAAATATGCATTCAATGGAATATTATTTGGAAATGAAATGTGATAGATGCTGCAATATGAATAAACCTTGAAAACACTGTCTAGTAGAAAAAGCCAGTCACAAAAGGTCACACGCTATATGATTCCATTTATATGAAATGTCCAGAAGGAGCAAAGCTCTACATGCAGATGACGGGTGCCTAAAGGGGAGGGAGGAGGGAAAGCTGCGTTTTCACATCTGCACAGAAGTACAGCATGAGCTGCCAGAGGCCTGACCACGCTGGACAGGATCGTCTAGGGCACTGGTTCCCAAACTGCCTAACTGCAATGGGACAACGGAGTCATTTTGAAAATTAAAAACTTCTCAAGTTGCACCTCTTGCAATATTCTCATTCAGAAGATACAGAGTAAAGTACAGGATAGAGTTTATTTTTCCCCTCAATTTTGTCTATTATAAATAGTTACCATACAAGTCTTTATGCAGACATACATTTTAATTGTTGTTGGAAATTACCAACAAGTAGAATTGCTGGCTTGAAAGGTTAAGTATATGTTTAAAAGAATTGCCAAATAATTTTTCTAAGTGCTTGTAAAATGTTACGTTCCCACAAGCTACGTGTGAGTGTTCCGTTTCTCCATGTCCTTGCTAACATCTTACACTGTCGGCACTCTCATCTTTAGCCACTCTAGTAGGTACGGCATCTCACTGCAGTTTTAATCTGTAGTCTCTAAGGACTGATGATGTTGAACAAATATTCATATGCTATCGAACATTCATATATTTTTCTTTGAAACAACTATACAAATCTTTCATTTGTATTTTTCAAATACAATTATTTTTATTTTGGGTTTTTTGTTACTGAGTTGTAAGTTTTCTTCATACCCTTCACACAAATCCTCACATGAATGTTTAACAAGTATTTTCTTCTTGTCTATATAGATTCCCTTTATCATTTCATAACCATGCCTCTTAAAGAACAAAGTTTTTATTTTAATAAAGTTTACTTTTTTCTCTAAAAGTCCATGCTTTGTGTCCTGTCTCAAAAATCTTTGCTTAATGGTAGGACACAAATACTTTCACCTATGTATTCTCTTAGTTTTTCATGGAACTCTGATGCCTAGATCTATAATTTTGAATTAATGTGTATATGGTGTAAGATAAGGTATGTGGTTTAGTTGTTTTGTTTTCCATACGGATATCTAATTTAAGAAAATTTTTATGTTGGAGTATAGTGGATTAACAATGTTGTGTTAGTTTCAGGTGTACAGCAAGGTGATTCAACCACACACATACATACATGTACCTATTATTTTTCAAATTCTTTTCCCATTTAGGTTATTACAGAATATTGGATATCTAATCCTTACAGCACTATTTGTAGAAAAGATTATACATTTTACCATTGAATTATTATAGCACTTTAACTGAAAGTCAACTGACTATATCCGTTTCAGTCTATTCTTATTTTCTACTCTACTCCATTGATCTGTTTCACTTTTTATACCAGTATCATATGGCTTTGGTTACAGAAATATTTTGTAGTAAGTCTTGAAAAAAATCAGGTAAGGTCAGTCCTCTAACTTTATCCTTTTACAGAATTGGAATTTTAGGTCCATATGTTTCTATATGCATTTTGGAACCAGCTAGTCAATTTCTATCTCACGAAAAGGAAGACTCCTAAGATTTTTATTGGATTTCTTTGAAACTACACAACTGACATCTTTTCTGGTTTTTTAAATATGGAGTTGTTTGCTAGCAAGGTCTGGACTCTATAGCTCAGGTCATCAATCTTCCTTATTCATTCTTAATGTTCATCATGCTTGCAAGATGGGAGGCTAGGTCTGGGTAGAGGTTAGAAATGGAGGATATCTAATTTAAGAAAATTTTATGTTGGAGTATAGTGGATTAACAATGTTGTGTTAGTTTCAGGTGTACAGCAAGGTGATTCAACCACACACATACATACATGTACCTATTATTTTTCAAATTCTTTTCCCATTTAGGTTATTACAGAATATTGGATATCTAATCCTTACAGCACTATTTGTAGAAAAGATTATACATTTTACCATTGAATTATTATAGCACTTTAACTGAAAGTCAACTGACTATATCCGTTTCAGTCTATTCTTATTTTCTACTCTACTCCATTGATCTGTTTCACTTTTTATACCAGTATCATATGGCTTTGGTTACAGAAATATTTTGTAGTAAGTCTTGAAAAAAATCAGGTAAGGTCAGTCCTCTAACTTTATCCTTTTACAGAATTGGAATTTTAGGTCCATATGTTTCTATATGCATTTTGGAACCAGCTAGTCAATTTCTATCTCACGAAAAGGAAGACTCCTAAGATTTTTATTGGATTTCTTTGAAACTACACAACTGACATCTTTTCTGGTTTTTTAAATATGGAGTTGTTTGCTAGCAAGGTCTGGACTCTATAGCTCAGGTCATCAATCTTCCTTATTCATTCTTAATGTTCATCATGCTTGCAAGATGGGAGGCTAGGTCTGGGTAGAGGTTAGAAATGGATATTCTGTTTGAAAGTGAAAGTTGCTTCATCATGTCCAAGCAAAAGGAGAGAAGAATCCAATCAACAAAATTAGAAATGAAAAAGGAGAAGATACAATAGACAATGCAGAAATACAAAGTATTATAAAAGACTATTATGAACAGCTGTAAAATGGGCAATAAAATGGGTAACCTGGAAGAAATGGACAGATTCTTAGAAAAGTTCAGACTGAACCAGGAAGAAGTACAAATTATGAACAACCAATTAGAAGCATTGAAATTAAAGCTATGATCAAACATCTCCCAAAAAACAAATGCCCAGGACCAGATGGCTTCACAGGACAATTCTATCAAACATTTAGAGAAGAGCTAATGCCTATCCTTCTAAAACTCTTTCAAAAAATTGCAGAAGAAGGAACACTTCCAAACTCATTCTACGAGGCCACCGTCACCCTGATACCAAAACCAGACAAAGACAGCATACAAAAAAGAAAACTACAGGCTGTGTCACTGATGAACATAGATGCAAAAATCCTCAACAGAATTCAGCAACACATCAAAAAGCTCATATACCATGAGCAAGCTGGGTTTGTTCCAGGGATGCAAGGATTTGTCCATGTACAAAAAACAATTGATATGATACACCATATTAACAAATTGAAAGATAAAAACCATATGATAATCTCAATAGATGCAGAAAAAGCCTTGGACAAAATTCTGCACCCATTTATGATTAAAACTCTTCACAAAATGGGCATAGAAGGGACCTACCTTAACATAGTAGAGGCCATATATGATAAGCCTACAGCAAACATTATTCTCAATGTGAAAAACTGAAAGCATTCCACCTAAGATCAGGAACAAGACAAAGGTGTTCACTTTCACCACAATAGTTAATTCACCACAATTCAACATAGTTCAAGAAGTCCTAGCTACAGCCATCAGAGAAGGAAAAGAAATAAAGGAATCCAGATAGGAAAAGAAGAAATAAAGTTCTCACTATTTCCAGATGACATGATATGTACATAGAAACCCCTAAAGATAGTATCAGAAAATTACTAGAGCTAATCTACAAAGCTGCAGGATACAAAATCAATGCACAGAAACCATTTGCATTTCTATATACTAACAATGAAAAATCAGAAAGAGAAATTAAGGAATCAATCCCATTCACCATTCCAAGAAAAAGAATTAAATATATAGGAATAAATTTACCTCAGGAGACAAAAGAACTGTACACAGAAAACTATAAGACACTAATGAAAGAAATCAAAGACAACAGAAACAGATGGAGAGATATCCCATGTTCCTAGGTAGGAAGAATCAATATAGTGAAAATGACGATACTACCAAACACAATCTACAGATTCAGTGAGATCCCTATCAAATTACCAATGGCAGTTTTCACAGAACTGGAACAAAAAATTTCACAATTCATATGGAAACACAAAAGACCCCGGATAGCCAAAGCAGTCCTGAGAAAGAAGAATGGAGCTGGAGGGATCAACCTGCCTGACTTCAGGTTATGCTACAAAGCTACAGTCAGCAAGACAGTATGGTACTGCCAAAAGAAACAGAAATATAGACCAACAGAACAAGACAGAAAGCCCAGAAGTAAACCCATGCACCTATGGGTAACTTATTTTTGACAAGAGGCAAGAATTATACAATGGGGCAAAGATTGCCTCTTCAAGAAATGGTGCTGGGAAAACTGGACAGCTACATGCAAAAGAATGAAATTCGAACACTTCCTAACACCATACACAAAGATAAACTCAAAATGGATTAAAGACCTAAATGCAAGACCAGAAACTATAAAACTCTTCAACATAGACAGAACACTTGATGTCATAAATCAAAGCAAGATCCTCTATGACCGACCTCCTAGAGTAATGGAAATAAAAGCAAAAGTAAAGAAGTGGGACTTGATTAAACTTAAAAGTTTTTGCACAGCAAAGGAAACTATAAGCAGGTTGAAAGACAACCCTCAGAATGGGAGAAAATAATAGCAAATGAAACAGTTGATAAAGGATTAATTTCTAAAATATACATACAACTCTATCAAAAAGTGGGAAAAAAGACTTAAACAGACATTTCTCCAAAGAAGACATACAGATGCCTATCAAACTCATGAAAAGATGCTCAACATCGCTCATTATTAGAGAAATGCAAATCAAAACTACAATGAGATATCACCTCCGACAAGTCAGAATGGCCATCATCAAAAAGTCTACAAACAATAAATGCTGGAGAGGATGTGGAGCAAAGGGAACGCTCTTGCACTGTTGGTGGGAATGTAAATTGATACAGCCTATATAGAAGACAGTATAGAGATTCCTTAAAAAACTAGGAATAAAACCACTATACAACCCAGCAATCCCACTCCTGGGCATATACCCTGAGGAAACCAGGTATGTATCCCATTATTCATTGCAGCACTATTTACAATAGTTAGAACATGGAAGCAACCTAGTTGTCCACTGACAGATGAATGGATACAGAAGTTAAAGAATGGATAAAGAAGTGGTACATATACACAATGGAATGTTACTCAGCCATAAAATGAAATGCATTTGAGTCAGTTCTAATGAAGTGGATGATCACAGAGCCTATCATACTAAGTGAAGTAAGTCAGAAAGAGAAAGATGATTTTCGTATTCTAACACACATATATAGAATCTACCAAAATGGTACTGAAGAATTTATTTACAGGGTAACAGTGGAGAAACAGACATAGAGAACAGACTTATGCATGTGGGGAGAGGGGAGAAGAGGGTGAGATGTATGCAAACAGCAACATGGAAACTTACATTACCACACGTAAAACAGATGGCCAAGGGGAATTTGCTCTATGGCTCAGGAAACTCAAACAGGGGCTCCATTTCAATCTAGAGTGATGGGATGGCGAGGGAGATGGGAGAGAGGTTCAAAAGGGAGGGCATATGTGTATACCCACGGTTAATTCATGCTGAGGTTTCACAGAAAACAACAAAATTCTGTAAAGCAATTATCCTTCAGTTAATAAATCAAACAGTAGAAAAAAGAAGAATCTGAGGAATTCTAAATATATATATATATATATATATACACACACACAAGAAAGTAAGATATTAACGGGCAAAATGAAAGAACAAAATATGAGTAGGAAGTTTATATCTAAAGCCATGAAAAACAGAATAAACATAGAAAACAGCATGTTCAGATCAAAGAAAAGAGAAATTCAATTTATTTTATGATAAATATTAGATAATCATAAGACACACGTGAAGTAAATGAGTAAATTCTACATGCACCAAGACTGGGATACAAATTTGGGAGTAATTCATATAGAGTTATTTAAAAAAATGACCTGAATACAAAAACAAAGATCATAGCATCCGGTCCCATCACTTTATGGGAAATAGATGGGGAAACAGTGAAAACAGTGTCAGACTTTATTTTGGGGGGCTCAAAAATCACTGCAGGTGGTGATTGCAGCCATGAAATTAAAACACGCTTACTCCTTGGAAGGAAAATTATGACCAACATAAATAGCACATTAAAAAGTAGAGACATTACTTTGCTAACAAAGGTCCATCTAGTCAAGGCTATGGTTTTTCCAGTGGTCATGTATGGATGTGAGTTGGACTGTGAAGAAAGCTGAGTGCCAAAGAATTGATGCTTTTGAACTGTGGTGTTGGAGAAGACTCTTGAGAGTCCCTTGGAATGCAAGGAGATCCAACCAGTCCATCCTAAAGGAGATCAGTCCTGGGTGTCCATTGGAAAGACTGATGTTGAAGCTGAAACTCCAGTACTTTGGCCACCTGATGAGAAGAGCTGACTCATTTGAAAAGTCCCTGATGCTGGGAAAGATTGAGGGCAGGAGAAGGGGATGACAGAGAATGAGATGGTTGGATGGCATCACCAACTCGATGGACATGGGTTTGGGTGGACTCTGGGAGTGGGCAATAGATGAGAGGCCTGACGTGCTGCAGTTCATGGGGTCACAAAGAGTCGGACACGACTGTGTGACTGAACTGAACTGAAGCATTACAGTCACTGGTTCTTTATTAAAGATGCAAATGTGAATAACCATAAAATAACTAAACTAAAGCTTCTGGACTCAAGAATCTATAACTTATAGCCCAAAGCCAAA
>SJYC01067030.1:0-16692 GCA_006408675.1 Madoqua kirkii
GACTGTGTGACTGAACTGAACTGAAGCATTAAGTCACTGGTTCTTTATTAAAGATGCAAATGTGAATAACCATAAAATAACTAAACTAAAGCTTCTGGACTCAAGAATCTATAACTTATAGCCCAAAGCCAAACAGACATTTTCTCAAAATGTAAAGAACAGGGTAATTCATACAAATGGTTTTGAGCTCTTGTTTTACAACAAATTTCACAATGCTTATCCAATATTATAAATTTAAGCATAAAATAAACAATATTTATTATTTATATTATAGCAATTCCTAACTGTCTTAAATTAATCTGTGTAGGCATTCTTACATTTATACACACCCAAGAAACTAAAACGAGAAAATACATCTGGAAAAAGCTCTAAATGGACAAAAACAGCCTGTCAACCTAGAATCCTATACACAGAGAAGACATATTTTAAAAAATAAAACGTGAAACAAAGGCTTATTCAGATATACAAAGCTGAAAGAATTCATCACCAGCAGATCTGGTGATAAAAAGGTAAAGGACATCCTTCAGGCAGAAGAAAAGTGATACTAAATAGAAACATATATTTCACAAAGGAATAAAGAACACTGGAAACAGAAGATAGTAGAGCTATAAAGCATTCCATGCAACACGAAGAGTGGCAACAGATATTTGGCTGGATTTGTTCTCCAAATTCAGAGACTAATGTAAGAAAGAGGCATCTCACAATTAAAACGCAGGTCTCTGATCCTACAAAATTCTTCCTGCCTGCCTTAATACAGAGAGCATTAAGGAGATAAAAAGAGCTCAATATTATTTTATTATTATTTTCATTAAAGGGGTATTAATTTAAAATTTTTTTCACATTACAAAGTGATAATCATTAAACAAAGGATCTAAAAATCTGATACACAATTAAAACAAGAAAATTAAAGCCACTTTTAAATTAGAAAAGAGAGAGAGAGGGAGGGAAGTTCCACAGATTTTGCTATTTAATTTGAAACTGAAAGTGAAGTCGCTCAGTCTTGTCCAACTCTTTGTGACCCCATGGACTGCAGCCTACCAGGCTCCTCTGTCCAAGGGATTCTCCAGGCAAGAATACTGGAGTGGGGTGCCATTTCCTTCTCCAGAGGATCTTCCTGACCCAGGGATCAAACCCAGGTCTCCCACATTGCAGGCAGACACTTTAACCTCTGAGCCACCAGGGAAGCCATTTAATTTGAAGGGCATTTCAATTTACCTTTTTAGAAGTTGTATGGTGATTAACGTAGAGACAAGCTCAAGAAACTATAAAAATGAGCAGAAGAAAGAGGAGAGGTAATAAATGATTGAACAGGGGTGAGGGGAATAAATAATATTATTTACAAAAAAAGGGCACTGGCTCAGGGTGACTGCAACCATGGACTGACCCTACAACCTGAAGGTCATGAACCTGCAGCGCATTTACCATGTAAGTGGTTACCTGGTAGGGAAAAGTTTTTTGGCATCTGATACCCAGTTTGCTTGAATAGTTTACCCTGAGAGAGGGCAACTTTTAGATACAACTTTATAAAGTAGTAACTGATAATCTCTTTCAAATCTTGCTTCATAATTAAAAGAGAAGAAAAGAAAGGATGAGTTCTGGTAGTAAAAATTAATTGGACAATTTCTCCTCATCAGACCATCCCAGAGTAGAGTAGAAAGCTTACAGATAATATATGCTTTCCAAAATTTTTCCAGGATAGCAAAGGAAATACTTGTTTACCCCTGGAAATACTGTCTACTGGAACGCAATTTATAGGCAGGTGGCTGGCCAGTTTGTAAAACTGATCACTTTGTTAAAGTGTCCTGTGTATATTCATAACATTATTGCAGCAAAAATTAAAATGGTTAATAACTTAACTCAGCCATGAAATTAAAAGATGCTTACTCCTTGGAAGAAAAGTTATGACCAACCTAGACAGCATATTAAAGAGCAGACACATTACTTTGCCAACAAAGGTCCATCTAGTCAAGGCTATGGTTTTCCCAGTGGTCATATATGGATGTGAGAGTTGGACTGTGAAGAAAGCTGAGTGCAGAAGAATTTATGCTTTTGAAGTGTGGTGTTGGAGAAGACTCCTGAGAGTCCCTTGGACTTTAAGGAGATCCAACCAGTCCATTCTGAAGGAGATCAGCCCTGGGATTTCGTTGGAAGGAATGATGCTAAAGCTGAAACTCCAGTACTTTGGCCACCTCATGCGAAGAGTTGACTCATTGGAAAGACTCTGATGCTGGGAGGGATTGGGGGCAGGGGGATAAGGGAACGACAGAGGATAAGATGGCTGGATGGCATCAGTGACTCGATGGACGTGAGTCTGAGTGAACTCCGAGAGTTGGTGATGGACAGGGAGGCCTGGCGTGCTGTGATTCACGAGGTCGCAGAGAGTTGGACAAAACTGAGCGACTGAACTGAACTGACTGAACTGAACTTAACATTATTTTAATAAAAACTTAGAACAAAGTGTAAATGGCTGTCATGCCACTCAGCTAAATTACAAGCTACCCTCTAAATTATAAGGCAAAGTGGCACAATAAAAGAGAGAGAAAAGAATAGAAAAAGAAAAGGTTAGGTCTTAAGAGTAAATGTCTTGAAAGCAACTGAAACACAGGTATTCACTTATTCAACAAATATTTAATGAGCACCTCTGACATTTCAGGTGTCATATGAAATGATATAGACAGACATGAAAACAAATTCAGAATGTTAAGGTATCATATCAAATAGTAAGCGAGACCCAGAACTTTTTAACTATACTAGATACTCAGGAGATAAATATCCATGGTAAATTTTTATAACTACTTAAAATATGGTTAGTTTCTGAGACATCTGGAAGGGGTAAAAACATCACAATAAAAAATGCTTCTTATATCAGGGGTGGTAAGGGAAGAGGAGGAAGACAAGTATTTTCTCTATATATCTGTTTATTTGACATACCTGAGGGAAGCTTAACCAAATTTGAGATAACACTGCAATCATTTTCTTAATGAAGAGTTATTAAGAAGTTAGAAAGCTATAAAGCTATAATACAGCAAGCTAGAAAGCTATAATACAGACTCAGTCTTTTAAAGGTAAAAGGAACATCTAACCTGGAACTTTAATTTTGCCCACAACTGAGTTCTGCACAGTAACTTTCCCAAGGCCACGTGATGATTATTTTAGTTGCAGTTTAAACTATATAAAGTATTATATATTCTCTATAGAAAGATTAAATATTCCATATTTGCTGAAACAGAAACTCAGACTAGAGCCATTCAACCCTTTGATGTATATTAATTCTAAGTTTCTTGAGAGAAAGAAAGAGAGAGAGAGACGGGTGGGAGAGGGATAAAAAGATGGAAAACATATCTGCATAAGAAGAACGTGATGATTATTTTAGTTGCAGTTTAAACTATATAAAGTATTATATATTCTCTATAGAAAGATTAAATATTCCATATTTGCTGAAACAGAAACTCAGACTAGAGCCATTCAACCCTTTGATGTATATTAATTCTAAGTTTCTTGAGAGAAAGAAAGAGAGAGAGAGACGGGTGGGAGAGGGATAAAAAGAATGGAAAACATATCTGCATAAGAAGCGCATTATACTCATACTGTTTTGTAAATCCTTAATACATTTCTATATCAGTAAGTACAGATAACTGTGTATATCAGTAATTATACGATTATACAATTATACAATATATTTCAGTAAGTATACACGTATTGACTGGAGACAGCAACCAAAATGTTCCTTTTGTAATTTTTTTACACTGATAACTTTTAAATAGAAAATTATAAATGCTATGCAAATGAGTATACCTTTAATGGTGGAAATAAGTATAATAATTTAAAAGATGTGAACACTGCCATAGGTATAATAATGTGACCACTAACTTTCAAATATATATATACACTCACATATATGTGTATATATATGTGTGTGTATAGGTCACATGATCCCAAGGATTCTCATTTCATTACCTCTAGTTGTCTTTTTTAATACATTTACTGAGGCATTTATTAAGTATCTTTTATTAAGTATCTATTATAACAACAGCAGGATTACTGTACTAGGTAAATATTCATTTAAAAGGTCTCAGGAAAAGCACACTGGGATGGGTACAGCAAAGTTCTCATATCAATGTAAATATGAAAACTACACAGGAGAAAACATCAGTAAACAGGTTAACATAAAAGAAACCTACTTTTAAAAATGAGTGACACAAAAACAAATAGTTCTGAGTTTAGAAAACAGGAACTGACTAACTGATTAATAAGAAATTTTCTTTTTTTCTTCAATGAATTGCCTTCTCACTATTTTAATGGTGTCTTTTGGTGAACAAGAGTACTTACTTTATTTATTTTTGGTCATTCAGCATGTAGGATCCTAGGGCCCATCCTGGGGCTGAAGCTGCTCCGCACTGGAAGGGTGGAGTTTTAACCAGAGTTTTAACCACTGGACCACCAGAGAAGACCTCTAATTTTCTACTTTTTTTGTCTTTAAATCAATTTGTGTTTTGGTTTAGCTTTGGGGCCCATTAACTTAAGAGAGGTGATTGATTGATAATAACTAATATTGTTTGAATATTAACAATAAGAATTATTCCCTATCACTTTAGAATGATTTATATTTTTCATGAAACATAAAGAAAAAGGATGTAGATTTTTGCAAACAAATTTTAACTCACTTGGAAGAAAGGTTCTAAATTAATAATAGGAAATACTACTGCTGCTGCTAAGTTGCTTCAGTAGTGTTCAACCCTGTGCGACCCCATAGACAGCAGACCACCAGGCTCCTCTGTCCCTGGGATCCTCCAGGCAAGAACACTGGAGTGGGTTGCCATTTCCCTCTCCAATGCATAACAGTGAAAAGTGAAAGTGAAGTTGCTCAGTCATGTCTGATTCTTGTGACCCCATGGACTGCAGCCCCCCAGGCTCCTCTGTCCATGGGATTTTTCAGGCAAGAGGACTGGAGTGGTTTGCCATTTAGGAAATACTACTATCATCACAAAATACAATCTTTTATGGGAATATTTTATTTTACAAGGAAGCCCTGGCACACTGCAGTCCATGGGATTGTAAAAGAGTTAGACAACACTTAGCAACTGAACAACAATTACAGAATCCATTGACAGAGCAAAGAAGTTATTTCCTTCAGTAAGACAATAAATTACTTTTAAACACAAAATATTAATATCTCACTTTCTTTAAGTATAACACCTAGTCAGCTGAAGATTCACTCAAAACATTCATTTCAGACCTTTCTTGTTCAAGTGTTCAGATCAGTTCAGTTCAGTTGCTGAGTCGTGTCTGACTCTTTGTGACCCCACGAACCACAGCACGCCAGGCTTCCCCGTCCATCACCAACTCAACTCCCAGAGTTTACCCAAACCCATGTCCACTGAGTCAGTGATGCCATCCAACCATCTCATCCTCTGTCATCCCCTTCTCCTCCTGCCCTCAATCTTTCCCAGCATCAGGGTCTTTTCAAATCAGCCAGATTTTCGCATCAGGTGGCCCAAGTATTGGAGTTTCGGCTTCAAAATCAGTCCTACCAGTGAACATCTAGGACTAATCTTTAGGATGGTTTGGTTGGATCTCCTTGCAGTCCAAAGGACTCTCAAGAGTCTTCTCGAACATGTTATGGGAATACAAAGAAGGTTACTCTGGTAAGATGTGATCCCTAACCACATACAAAGAGATGATAATGAAGGTGTAGCTTCCTATTTAAACAAATCAATTTAGTTTCTCTGAAGGTGTGGCTTTGTATTTAAATAAATCACTTTTATTTATTAAATAAATAAATTAGTTTTAAATAAATTAATTATAAGTGATTTAAATAATAATTTAAATAAATTAAATTATTTAAACAAATATTTTGATAAGTGATAAATACATAATTTAAATAAATTAAATTATTTAAATAAATTAGTTCCTCTTGGGAAACATCTTCAGATATCAATATGCTCTTAGAATTACAAAAGAAATACTACTACTGGTTTCACTGGAGATTCACAAATGATTTTCAACATGGTTTATTATTTCTAGATAAGATCGTAAAAGTAATACAAACAGATGTGTATAAGAGACAGATATTAATTCTAAGTTTCTTGAGAGAAAGAAAGAGAGAGAGAGACGGGTGGGAGAGGGATAAAAAGAATGGAAAACATATCTGCATAAGAAGCGCATTATACTCATACTGTTTTGTAAATCCTTAATACATTTCTATATCAGTAAGTACAGATAACATTCAACATGGTTTATTATTTCTAGATAAGATCGTAAAAGTAATACAAACAAACCTTGAAAAAAAATCAAAGCCAGTTATTAATATTTAATTTTCTGGAAAAAATAAGATTTTATTTCATTGATTTGGGCACTCATTTTTTAGTCTACTTTTATTTCTACTGGCAATCCTCTGTATCATCCCCAATTTGTTGCATCAGTAGCTAGGTAAGGATTAATCAAAATCTTTAAAGATACATATAGCTCAAGATGATGAAAGCTCAGAATAAAATATGAACATCCGATGCTCTGACGTGTATCCAATTATCCCAAGAGGACGTTTAACCCTCTCTGAGAGATTCTACAGGTCTAGATGGCACTTAAGAACCTATGTTTTTAGACAACACATTTTGAGAGACATTGTTCTCCACAATCACCATCATTGCAGGATCCAAGTTCCTATTCTCTCTCCTCCCACTGTCATTTTCAGAGGTGCCAGAACTACTATCATTTGTCTTGATATTTCTCAAGTGAAACTATATGCTGATCTCCATAGTACATATTGTTAAAGGATACATACCATGTTTCGATCACTATCCATGAGCTAGACAGATGAATGGATATATACAAAAAAGACAGATATAGATAACAGACTCATCCACCTATTTATCTAATATACATTAAAGAAATATATTCTCACTACCCATCAGAAAGTAATTCAAATGTCTTAACATCTTCCACATCTGAGACACACTCTGAAATTCTGTTCTAAAAAATCAAAAGAAAGCTACCAATAAAAGAAATTCCCAGAAACATTTCCCAGAAGATTTTAGATGTTAACAACAGTAGCTGGTTTACCTGCCATCTCGCTGAGCAGCACCACCTTCTGTCACTGTCTTAACAAATATCCCCAGCTTTTCAAGGCCTGCATCTGCTCCAACACCCATTCCAATAATACTTATGCCAAGTCCATCTTCATCTACGAAAAAGGAAAAAAGTGAACAACCTTAATTTTACACTCATCCATAATTAGCTTTGAGATCTATTTACTGCTTTTAATTTTGTTCTTTGTGAACTATACTGACATGTTTGCTTTGACAGAATTTTATCCTATGCTGGGGAGCTAAGATGTTAAATGGGGCTGGTGCACTGGGATGACCCAGAGGGTTGGTATGGAGAGGGAGGTGGGAGGGGGGTTCAGGATGGGGAACACGTGCACGACCGTGGCAGATTGATGTTGATATGGGGCAGAACCAATACAATATTGTAAAGTAATTAACCTCCAATTAAAATAAATAAATTTAAATTTAAAAAAAGATCCCTTAAAAGGCTTGTTAGTTTATTTTCACTTTACTATTGCTGTTGGCTATTCATTGTGATCCCTGGAAAAGGTAATAACTTGATTATTGAGCAATCAATCTATCTGAAAACACAGCCTAACTAAATAATACAGTATTTTCAAGCACAGAGCATACATACTCACACATATATGTTTGAGTATATAATTTTAAATTAATATGATTATAATACATCTGGAATTTCCCATCTATTTATGTGGTCTTCTTTCTCTCTTTTAACTTGGGCCATGTGCCCATTCATGTTAATAAGATGGTAAGTATCTCTCAATATTTTCCTCTGTTCTATATAAGCATATAAACATATACAAGCATATAAACTATACAAGCATATAAACATATGATCAGATAAAATATATACATATATGTGCATATAATTGGATATACATATTATACAGTGTTTAATTTTCCTTATTTCCTTTATACAAACAAGATCATATTATACCTACTTCTCTCTGCAGCTTATTTTTCTGATCCAATGACAAGATATCAATTTATATAGCCTTAAATCATTTATAATGCATAACAGTTCATGGTGAGAAGGTGTCATGATTTATCCAACCATTTCTCTATAAACAGGGATTCACTTCTGTTTTCATTTTATTAGACCTTTGAACAATATTGACAATCACATTTTTAAATTCAGATACAATTTTCCTTTCTGTGAACACATCTATTTTAACATTAATGAAATAAAAGATATACTATTTGCATTCCACATTTTTTGGTTAACGTTCAAAGTTGTTTTCTGATAGCCTCAAAGTCTTTATAATAATGGTGCATTAGCTGTATAAAAATAGATACGAACTAATCAACAGTGTTGGATTGATTAAAAAAAATAAACTGGCTCATGTACTCAATAGAATGTTTCATGCTTTTAAAGACTCTTTAGCAATAACCTTTAATTTGCTAAGTATTCTCAGTTAGTAATTTTTTGAATAGGGTTCATCTCATTGATTATTACTTACTACTAGCTTCTGCTTTAAGTATTTCTAAGTACAATTCATAATCCTACATTTTTAGTCTGCTGCTGCTGCTGCTGCTAAGTTCAGTTGTGTCCGACTCTGTGCGACCCCAGAGACAGCGGCCCACCAGGCTCCCTGGTCCCTGGGATTCTCCAGGCAAAAACACTGGAGTGGGATTCTCTGAGATGGCAAGCATGGGTGAAGTCCAGAGCCACACATGTGAAGGCTTTGATTCCTGTGGTTGCACCATCAAGAACCCAGCAGCCACCCTGTCTTCCTCTGTATATATTTCACTAGGAACAGGCAGAGCACGAAGTATGCAAAACATCCAGGAAAAGATGGGAAAGACTCAAAGGCTATTTTAGGAAGATGCTGTCACCACCTTCTGAAGCTCAGAGCTTATTTTCTCTACCAGGAAAAAAAAAAAATCTCATGTTGGTTCAGCATTCCCCTCACTGCTAGTGAGGTTTGAGCTTGTATTCATAGGAATGTGGGCCATTCAATTTCCTCTAAAGTGCCAATTTTTCTAATGAGTTTTGCCTGTCTCTTTCATCCTGATATTTACAGACTCTTAGAATATTCTAGCTATTAACTCCATGTCACCTATAATGAATATTTCCCCTCCTAAATATATCACTTATCTGTTGGCTTTGTTTGACAATATTGCCTTTAAAAGTTTAAAATTTTGAATGAGTGAATTGGTCCATCTTTATTATATAATTTCTGATTTTCCAAATGGTTAAGCCCCTCCTCCCAGAAGCCTAGATATAGATATACATTTTCATAAAATATCTTTGTTTTTTAATATTTTACTATTTGATTCATGTAGTTTACCTTTCAATATGATATAATGAAAATGAAGTTTTCCCAACTTAACATTCTTTAACATAGATGATCAGTTATGAGATGTGTATAAGAGACAGGTGTTGGATTGATTAAAAAAAATAAACTGGCTCATGTACTCAATAGAATGTTTCATGCTTTTAAAGACTCTTTAGCAATAACCTTTAATTTGCTAAGTATTCTCAGTTAGTAATTTTTTGAATAGGGTTCATCTCATTGATTATTACTTACTACTAGCTTCTGCTTTAAGTATTTCTAAGTACAATTCATAATCCTACATTTTTAGTCTGCTGCTGCTGCTGCTGCTAAGTTCAGTTGTGTCCGACTCTGTGCGACCCCAGAGACAGCGGCCCACCAGGCTCCCTGGTCCCTGGGATTCTCCAGGCAAAAACACTGGAGTGGGTCACCATTTCCTTCTCCAATGCATGAAAGGAAAAGTGAAAGTGAAGTCACTCAGTCGTGTCTGACTCTTAGCGACCCCATGGACTGCAGCCCACCAGGCTCCTCCGCCCATGGGATTTTCCAGGCAACAGTGCTGGAGTGGCGTATCTAAATGCTGTCTAATACCCCTCTCAGACCAGACGCTCACGCTGTCCACACTATATGGCTCCCCTCTCCCTGAGGCCCCTCTCCAGAGTTTCAGGCCCGCTGCCGCTGCCTCCGAGGTGCCCTCCGCCCGGGACCCCGCCCTCCGCCAGGCCGCCTAAGCCCGGGAGCAGCCCCCGTGGCTTGGCACTGGGCTCCTCCCCGCGTGTCCCCACACCTCCAGGTTGTCCTCCACACTTGCCAGAGTAATCCTCACGAAGACTCACGTCACTCTCCCACTCAGAAGCTCTGAAGCCCTGCCCGGCGCACCAGTGGCTCAACTCCTTAGCTGGCACCCACAGGCCAGGCACGGGCCATGCATGATGGGCCTCGACACACACACCTGCATGCTTTTTCTCCATGCGTGGGTGCACATTTGGGCTTGGGCCCACCCTGGGCTGCTACAAACTATTCACCTACTTGGAAAATATTTTCTAAGGACAAACTCCTGGGAGTCGAATTTGTGTTTAAAGGATAGGAGGCTTTTGCTCTGTGTTGCCAAATTGACCTGTGTAAAGACTGTGCCAGTCTACATTCCCGTCACAGTTGGGCAAGGCCTGTCCCCCCGCATTCCTGCGTGTGCTGGTCTTACTGGTCCATTTTGAAATGGGGTGGCATTGCATTGCCACCACTGTACCAGTGCAGAATACACTGCAGGCGCCTAAAAAGGCGTGGGGAAAAGCATTAGAAACGTCTGAGTGGCCGTGACTGAGGCTGCCCATAAGGCAGTTATGTCTTAAAAAGATTTGGCTTAGTTGGGGAGATAAGACATCTGACAAATTTTTAGTCTACATATGTTTAAAAATATGTCATTTAGCAAAAGTGTGATGTTTTTGCTCAGTTGTATGCTAAAGAAAGCTAATACAGAGTTTGATCCCCAGCTGAAGGCACATCCACATTGATTTCAGGCATGGTAACCTCTCCACTGTGGGAACTGTTGACTAAATGAGCGATCACTGGGGACTTTCCTTCACTTCTTACATTTAGATTTGCATACATCATTCTCCATGTTCATTACATTCTAATGGTTTCCCTGGTATAGGTATTCATATTCATTAAGAGGCATTCTCGTTCTAAACACTTTCCTACATTCGCTACAGCTTTACAGTTTCTCCCTAGAATGAGGTTTCTTATGCACATGAAGGTCAGATCTGTGCTGAAAGCTCTTCCTCATTGGTTACATGTATATAGTTGCTTCTGTTACACAAATTCTCTTATGTATATAACAGTTAGCTGTATTCAGAATTATTGCACAAATTTATCACATTCATAGGATTTCTCTAGAGTGTGAATGTTTATGTTTATGAAGGGATTAATAATTCCCAAAAGCCTTCCCAGCGTTTACATTTAGTGAGTTTGCTCTTGTGTTGTTTAAGAGATGATCGCTATAGACTTTTCCACATTGAATAATGTTGCAGAGCTTCTATCCTGTATGAAATCTTTGGTGAATATTAAGTATTAGGGGGATTCTTATTCATATTCATTGTATTTATAGAACTTTTGTTCATTATGAATTAACACATGTCAAGCCAACGTTAAGTTCCCACACTTAGTATACTCAAAGGGCTTCTCTCTGTACTACCATGCCATTTAATAGTTTCTTCCAACAAATACCCTGCATGAAAATTACATCTTAGTTTCAAAATCCATTTTCTCTCCCTGGACTCAGGTTTAGTAAAATCATCTCCCTTCCTTTCATAGCTCCTCTTGATGCTCTAATCGGAAAATTACTCAGTCTTGCAAAGATGAAAATGCAGCTGTGGGCAAAGCAGTATGTTGGCTTGAGCCACTCTCAATTCAGTGCAGACCACCTGAAAGACACGGTGATAACAGAAAGAAAACTAAAGGAAGAGTACAATCAACCCAGAGGTCAGTTGACTGATTTCATCTCGATACAGCTTCTCTGAGATGGCAAGCATGGGTGAAGTCCAGAGCACACATGTGAAGGCTTTGATTCCTGTGGTTGCACCATCAAGAACCCAGCAGCCACCCTGTCTTCCTCTGTATATATTTCACTAGGAACAGGCAGAGCACGAAGTATGCAAAACATCCAGGAAAAGATGGGAAAGACTCAAAGGCTATTTTAGGAAGATGCTGTCACCACCTTCTGAAGCTCAGAGCTTATTTTCTCTACCAGGAAAAAAAAAAAATCTCATGTTGGTTCAGCATTCCCCTCACTGCTAGTGAGGTTTGAGCTTGTATTCATAGGAATGTGGGCCATTCAATTTCCTCTAAAGTGCCAATTTTTCTAATGAGTTTTGCCTGTCTCTTTCATCCTGATATTTACAGACTCTTAGAATATTCTAGCTATTAACTCCATGTCACCTATAATGAATATTTCCCCTCCTAAATATATCACTTATCTGTTGGCTTTGTTTGACAATATTGCCTTTAAAAGTTTAAAATTTTGAATGAGTGAATTGGTCCATCTTTATTATATAATTTCTGATTTTCCAAATGGTTAAGCCCCTCCTCCCAGAAGCCTAGATATAGATATACATTTTCATAAAATATCTTTGTTTTTTAATATTTTACTATTTGATTCATGTAGTTTACCTTTCAATATGATATAATGAAAATGAAGTTTTCCCAACTTAACATTCTTTAACATAGATGATCAGTTATGCCAGAATAATTTGTAATGTACCCTGTTACTCCTAAATTAGAGTATCTCACATGTCAAGTTATTAAATTTTCATGCACACTAACATCATTCTCTGGACCTTGTAATTTGTTTCAATGATCAACTGCTGTATGATTGCAATTTGTTCTGATTGTAGAGGATTTACATTACATTCAGATATTTGGAAAATTAAATTCTTTCACTTTTCTTTTTCATACATCTCTTGCTGATGCTGTCCCTTCAGTCGTGTCCAACTCTGTGTGACCCCAGAGATGGCAGCCTACCAGCCTCCCCCGTCCCTGGGATTCTCCAGGCAAGAACACTGGAGTGGGTTGCCATTTTCTTCTCCAATGCATCAAAGTGAAAAGTAAAAGTGAAGCACTCAATCATGTCCAACTCCTAGCGACCCCATGGACTGCAGCCTACCAGGCTCCTCCGTCCTTGGAATTTTCCAGGCAAGAGTACTGGAGTGGGGTGCCATTGTGGTCTGTATTTCTCCATATAAATTTTAGTACTGTATTATGCTATCCCCTCTCCCAATGTAACTGATGACAGTTCTATTTGAATTGCATTAAATTTATATATTACTTTATCAGGATCAAAGATACCTATCAAATATAGGAGAGACTTTCCTATACTGAGTCTTCCCATCCAAGAATGCAGAATATCTATTTGCTTAGATCCTGTATCTTTAATGGGCTTCCCAGGTGTCTCAGCTGGTAAAGAATCCTCCTGCAATCCAGGAGACCTGGGTTCGATGCCTCAGTTGGGAGGATCCCTTGGAGAATGGAACAGTTACTCACTCCAGTATTTTGGCCAGGAGAATTCCATTGGGTCGCAAAGAGTCAGGCATGACTGAGCAACTTGCACTTTCACTTTTGTATCTTTAATAACCCCAGACAAGCACCTAGGCCAAGCTCTCATTTATAGCAACTCTCCCTGGACTCTTCACATGCATCAGTGGTTTGCAGGAATACAAGAAAACATGAGACCTCATTCACACTTCCCTACTCCTAGTCACAAATCCAGCAAACTGAAGTAGATGGGTTTCAGGAGGGATGGTAATGAAGGGAGTCTTTCAATATACCATCTATACAGAATTCATATAAACTGTTTTTGAAATTTAAAAAAATTAAAACCTTCCATGAGGATGAAAACTTTCTCCAATCCTTAGGGGGAAAAAAAGGCTATACTTAGGGAAAATAAAGTCATTTCTATACTAATAAAATACCAGCATAACATTAACACTGCAGAGCTCATATACCTTTTTCTAGTTCCACTGGGAAAAGCTCCAGCTTTTCTACACGTTTTTCAAGTTCATACTCAGCCGAAGCAGCCACAGGGTCAACTTCATCATTCCTCCTGTCATAGTCTTCATTGGAGTATGTGCTGAAGACCTGTAGTAAGATGTCAACAATAAGATGAAAATCCAGAAAAACAGCTTTCTTAACTTAAAAAATTCTGCTCAGTATCCAAAACTACATGAGTTAAAAATTTTGTATGAAGAATTTCTTCTATATAATTGTTTTGTCATCAAATAGGAAAAGGAAAACAGAATCAGAATAAAAGTAACTCACTAATTTAAAAAATGTACCACTTTTAATAATTTGAGAGACAATAGTTGCCAACTAATCATTACATGGTTATCAATATTTATCACTTTTTACAGAATCAGGGTATACTATATTAGCTGCAATAAAACTAAGGTAAAGCATCTTGAGCATGCTGCTAGGGCAAATACCCACACGTAATCCATTCCATGCTATGACCTGTAAAAGCCCTGGTGTGGTAGTGTGCTGGTACTAGAATTATATTTGAAACATAAAATCATTGAAACTGACTTCTATTCTATACTGTACCAGGCAGTGTTAAGCTCTCATTTGTCATCTCTCATTTTACTTGCATGCAAATATAAGTTAAATTCTTATTGAACATTTTAATGAAATCTCTATCAAAACATTGCTGAAGATCTGCAGAAAAAATAGAATATTGGTAGGTCTTTCTTCTTGACCTAAATCATTCAAAAGATCATTATATGTGGTCTTCAAATGTAGGCATAAGAAACGTATTGTCCTTATTTCTGCTGAAATATTTAATTTATTTTAAAAGTAACTGGAAGTTGGTTTACAATTCCTCACTTAATACATTAAAGAATATTCAAAAGAAAGAAATATATAATTCATCAAACCAAATTGATTTGCATGATAAAAACTGACATTTTCAATTAAATTCAATAGTTATGAAGTATTCAAACTGTGACTGACAAAACTCTGTCATGTCCTCCAAAATTTAAAATCTCAGAGTGAGCAGTTTTTAAAAAAATATACATAAAAAGTCATAACAAATGTAGAAAGCAGGACTGAAGGTCAAAGATGGAAGAAATCAAGTCTATTGTCTATAAAGCTGGCCCTGCTAGTCCAGATGTGGTTTGCATTCATATTACTGGAAAACTGGCAGCTCTTATATGCTATATATGGTAATCTATAAACCAGAAACACATATTGGATACACAGAAACAGATGTAGTGTGGTTCCTAAATCTACATACTTTCCAAAATCGTGTCATTTATAGTCTTTGTTCCTGACTTTCAACATGTTTTCACAGCCAAACTGTGACTGACAAAACTCTGTCATGTCCTCCAAAATTTAAAATCTCAGAGTGAGCAGTTTTTAAAAAAATATACATAAAAAGTCATAACAAATGTAGAAAGCAGGACTGAAGGTCAAAGATGGAAGAAATCAAGTCTATTGTCTATAAAGCTGGCCCTGCTAGTCCAGATGTGGTTTGCATTCATATTACTGGAAAACTGGCAGCTCTTATATGCTATATATGGTAATCTATAAACCAGAAACACATATTGGATACACAGAAACAGATGTAGTGTGGTTCCTAAATCTACATACTTTCCAAAATCGTGTCATTTATAGTCTTTGTTCCTGACTTTCAACATGTTTTCACAGCCATGTACCATTCACAGTTGGTCTCTACCACATTTCTCACCAAAATAAACATTTCTGCATCAAAAGGAACACTTCTAGACTATGGGGGTTGTATCTTTTAAATTAATCTTTCCATAAAATATGCTTCCTATGCCCCTTCCACAGAACTTTCTAGTGTTTTTCTTAAATTGTCGGGTTTATGAATTTCTCTAAGACAGCCTTTTTGATCTTTCACTTTCCTTATATGTTATGGTAATCATTAATTCACATATATTCATGCATCAAAAATTTATACAATACCAGCTCGATGCCGGACATTATGCTAGACACAGAAGAAAGCACAGTCTCAAGAAGCTCACAGTTTAATAGGGATACAGAAATAAAAATAACAACTACCACATATGTGATAATTGATATAACAAAAGAATATACCAAGCAATTCTTTTTATTGTTCAAAGAAAGGGAAGAATTTCATGGAAGGAGACCTATCTGAGCTGAATCCTAAAGAATAAATAAGGATTTATATATTCAAATGTAGAAGAGGTGAAATGATTATTTCAAATATAAGACACTAGAAAAAATCTGTATCTTTTGGAAAACATGGACAATTGAATGGATCACAAGATAGCATGCCTAGAGAAACAAATTTTAATAACACACCCAAAAAAGTAATTGAATCTGGAACATACATCTCCTAGAAACTATTGGCAGTGATGACTGGAAATTATTCCATTAATGTCTGCCACTCTACTTCTGCTAATAGGTTCAATTATGATTGCTAAAGAAGGATTTAAATTCTATTCATACCACAATATAACTCAACTTTACTCCTGCATTTAATATGTAAATAAAAGAATGTATATGTATTTTTATGTATGTATATATGTGTATGTGTGTGTGTGTGTGTGTATGTATACAGTGGAAGTGAGAAATAGATTCGAGGGACTAGATCTGATAGACAGAGTGCCTGATGAACTATGAACGGAGATTGGTGATACTGTATAGGAGACAGGGATCAAGATCATCCCCAAGAAAAAGAAATGCAAAAGAGCAAAATGGCTGTCTGAGGAGGCCTTACAAATAGCTGTGAAAAGAAGAGAGGTGAACAGCAAAGGAGGAAAAGGAAAGCTATACCCATTTGAATACAGAGTTCAAAAGAATAGCAAAGAGAGACAAGAAAG
>SJYC01067032.1:0-10818 GCA_006408675.1 Madoqua kirkii
GCATCATTCCTTCCAAAGAAATCCCAGGGCTGATCTCCTTCAGAATGGACTGGTTGGATCTCCTTGCAGTCCAAGGGACTCTCAAGAGTCTTCTCCAACACCACAGTTCAAAAGCATCAATTCTTCGGCGCTCGGCCTTCTTCACGTTCCAACTCTCACATCCATACATGACCACTGGAAAAACCATAGCCTTGACTAAACGGACCTTAGTCAGCAAAGTAATGTCTCTGCTTTTGAATATGCTGTCTAGGTTGGTCATAACGTTTCTTCAAAGGAGTAAGTGTCTTTTAATTTCATGGCTGCAACCACCATCTGCAGTGATTCTGGAGCAACTTGGACAAATTGTCCAAAAAAGTGAGTTTTTCCAGTAGACAACTGAACAGAAAACTGGATAGTTCCACAGATGTTCATGTTTTCTTGGTATTTTTCAAATTGTAATAAACATTTAAACACATCCATGAGAAATTAGCAATGTTCTCTTTCAGCTCAGCCAGACTTTTAGTTTAAATCAGAGACATATGTTTTTCAAACTGGCAACCAGTGGCCAGCATGAAACAAACTGGTGGCCTTGGTCCAGTTCCCACTGAACAAGTATCTTCATCACAGGAAAAGTTAACTAATTAGCACCACTTGGCAACTTTTCCGGGAGCAGGATAATCTCCTAGAGAAATAACTTCCCATTCACAGAAGGTAATACTCCTGTACAGATGCAACAGGTCGAGCCAGTAAGTCAGAGTCTACTCTCAGATCTGTCTTAGCAGTTAGTATTCACTTCTTTCACTACCAGACCCAGCACTGTGCTTCTAAAGGCCCATGGAGTAAGATTATTTTGAATTATCTAAATAAGAAAACAGATGGAGGTGAGTGCTACAGCATATATGGGGGTTAAAGAGGAGAAAGGGAGTCACAGGCCACACCAAAGATGGTTTGAGGCTGGGAAAAGAAAGACTTTCCACGCTATAAGAGTCATGTACTGAAGGCTCCGCTCACCCATGCAAAGGTCCCAAGGGTGACTGCACCTCTGATATGAGGGCTATGGGGTATCATGAGGACTAAACTTCGAGGTTTTAACAACCATGGGAAGTATATTCCAGACGCAGAATTTTGCCTGGAAATAGAGTAAAAGAAAGAGCCTTGCAGGGAACTTGATCGTCTGTTCGAAAATATCATCAGAAGGAATGGTTCAGGTTAAAAGCAAGAGCCCTTTCCCTGCTGGTTCGGATGGTAAAGAATTACCTGCAATGTGGGAGACCTGTGCTCACTCCCTGGGTTGGGAAGATCTCCTGGAGGAAGGAATAACTAAGCCACTCTAGTATTCTTGCTTGGAGAATCCGCATGTACAGAGGAGCCTGGCAGGCTCAGACCACAGGAGTCACAAAGAGTCAGCCAAGACTGAGCGACTAATCACAACACAGCACTGTAAAACTGTCAAAACTTGTGCATCTATCCAGGGTGATGGGAGAAAATGTAAAAACACGGATGCGACTAAATAACAGCCAAATCAGTGGGTAAGAATCTCAAGGAGGTTAACTTGAGTACAGCAGAAGAAAGGAATGTGATGCAAAGTATACTAGAGGTGGGTAAGCTAAAATTGATTTCTACTCTTTAAACAATAAAATGGGCTGAAGATCAAGCTCCTCATCATACTTATTGTGATGGTCTTTTGATATGTCAACTTGATTAGATTAGGCTTCAGTCCCCAGTTATTTAATTAGACAGTAATCTAGGTTCACTGTAAGGTATTTTGTAGATGCGATTAAAGTCCAAAATCAGTTAAATATGGGAGGGTCCAGTGGTTAAGATACTGTACTTCCAATGAAGAGAGCACAGGTTGAATCCCTAGTCCTGCAACTAAGAGCCCACATGCCACTTGGTAGAGCCAAAAAAAAAAAAAGTAAGGGAGATTACCCTAGAAAATCGAGGTGAGCCTCATTCAATCAGTTGAAAGGCCTTAAGAGCAGAGCTGAGGCTTACTGGAGGAAGTTCTGCCTTTGGACAGCAGCTTCAGTCTGTTGCAGAGTTCCGCCCTCCCTCCCATCTTGATGGCCTGCCCTACAGATTTCAACCTTGCACACTTACATTTGTGTAAGCCAAATGACTGAAATAAACCTCTTAATATGTATCTCTTACTGTTTCTCTGGTTGAACTCTGATACAACACACTCCAAGTCTTCACCACAGGACAAAGTACAGTTATTTGGGGGCAGTGGTCTGTTATAAAATCAGTCTAATGGGTCATGAATAGCATTGAGAAAATAAACAGAAAACACATAATAAAGAACATCAGTGTTGATTACAATTTTACTAAGGGTATGTGTTATACTTCAAACCTTTCACTTTGATTTGAACACATGCATACACACAAGTGGGCCTTAGAAAGTATCACTACGAACAAAGCTAGTGGAGGTGATGGAATTCCAGTGGAGCTGTTTCAAATCCAGAAAGATGATGCTGTGAAAGTGCTGCACTCAATATGTCAGCAAATTTGGAAAACTCAGCAGTGGCCACAGGAATGGAAAAGGTCAGTTTTCATTCCAATCCCAAAGAAAGGCAATGCCAAAGAATGCTCAAACTACCGCACAACTGCACTCATCTCACACGCTAGTAAAGTAATGCTCAAAATTCTCCAAGCCAGGCTTCAGCAATACATGAACCGTGAACTCCCTGATGTTCAAGCTCGTTTTAGAAAAGGCAGAGGAACCAGAGACAAAATTGCCAATATCTGCTGGATCATGGAAAAAGCAAGAGAATGCCAGAAAAACATCTACTTCTGCTTTATTGACTGTGCCAAAGCCTTTGACTGTGTGGATCACAAGAAACTGTGGAAAGTTCTCAAAGAGATGGGAATACCAGACCACCTAACCTCCCTTTTGAGAAATCTGTATGCAGGTCAGGAAGCAACAGTTAGAACTGAACATGGAACAACAGACTGGTTCCAAATAGGAAAAGGAGTACATCAAGGCTGTATACTGACACTCTGTTTATTTAACTTATATGCAGAGTCCATCATGAGAAACACTGGACTAGAAGAAACACAAGCTGGAATCAAAATTGCTGGGAGAAATATCAATAACCTCAGATATGCAGATGATACCACCCTTATGGCAGAAAGTGAAGAAGAACTAAAGAGCCTCTTGATGAAAGTAAAAGAAGAAAGCGAAAAAGTTGGCTTAAAGCTCAACATTCAGAAAACAAAGATTATGGCATCCGGTCCCATCACTTCATGGGAATACATGGGGAAACAGTGTCAGACTTTATTTTGGGGGGCTCCAAAATCACTGCAGATGGTGATTGCAGCCATGAAGTTATGACCAACCTAGATAGTATATTCAAAAGCAGAGACATTACCTTGCTGACTAAGGTCCATCTAGTCAAGGCTATGGTTTTTCCAGTGGTCATGTATGGATGTGAGAGTTGGACTGTGAAGAAGGCTGAGCGCCGAAGAATTAATGTTTTTGAAGTGTGGTTTTGGAGAAGACTCTTGAGAGTCCCTTGGACTGCAAGGAGATCCAACCAGTCCATTCTGAAGGAGATCACTGACTAAGGTCCATCTAGTCAAGGCTATGGTTTTTCCAGTGGTCATGTATGGATGTGAGAGTTGGACTGTGAAGAAGGCTGAGCGCCGAAGAATTAATGTTTTTGAAGTGTGGTTTTGGAGAAGACTCTTGAGAGTCCCTTGGACTGCAAGGAGATCCAACCAGTCCATTCTGAAGGAGATCAGCCCTGGGATTTCTTTGGAAGGAATGACGCTAAAGCTGAAGCTCCAGTACTTTGGCCACCTCATGTGAAGAGTTGACTCATTGGAAAAGACTCTGATGCTGGGAAGGATTGGGGGCAGGAGGAGAAGGGGACGACAGAGGATGAGATGGCTGGATGGAATCACCGACTCGATGAACATGAGTCTGAGTGAACTCCGGGAGATAGTGATGGACAGGGAGGCCTGGTGTGCTGCGATTCATGGGGTTGCGAAGAGTCGGACACGACTGAGCGACTGAATTGACTGACTGACTGATACACACATGTATGGACCATGTCTTGATGTGAAATGGTTATGATACATAGAGACTAAAAAAACAGCATGCTTAAGCAATAATTTTTAGGAGTATGTGCATCTAAGCCTACCTAAGAGACAGAGGAGGAGAGGTGTAAGCAAGAAAGGATCTCCAGAAAGATCCTTAAAAGCACAGACTGTAGTCAGCTATCCTTACCATTAGCAAATAATAAGTGGGGAAGGGGAGGCATGTGAAAGGCTTTCTGGGAGAACAAATATTATGTTCAAGGTAGGAATGAGAGAGAACACCATAATTATGGACAAAGTAATTTGATCTAGGCAAAGCTGGAGTGGTGAATAAGAGATGGAAACAAGTATATAGGGAGAGCTTTGTGATACATGATTCACTGTGTGAATAAGATTCATGTGCTGTAACCTTGACTGGACAGCAACCCTGAAAAGGAATGGGAGCTTATGAAGAGGCTTAGAGGGGAGCAGAATTGGAAGGGGGGATGAGTTGGAAGCTCTACAGATCCTGTACTGTTATTCCCATGAGGGGACTTGGTGAGAGCCTACGTCCTCAAGGCACTAAGAGATGTTGCCTAAGGTGCCCCTGCTGGTGTGGCCAGCCACTCACAGGACGACAGAAGGCAGGCAGGAAATGGGCATGCTGCCCGCACCCCGGCCCTGGGAAGCAAGAAGAGCTGAGGCATCACCCGTCTCAGGAGCACCATGAGTAAACCAAGGTCCTGGGAGCGGAAGCTCCTCTTCCAAGGTCAGCTGAGACCACAGAGGCATGTGAGTGACAACGGCAATAAAAGATTTATATATGCTGAATTGCTAAGGTGAAATTATGTAGAAATTATGTCTATGAGATAAAGACCTATCTAAAATCTTGCACTTTAGTAGGAGCATGTCCATCTCTAGAGGAGAGAATCTCTACTTGAGATTTATCACGTTTTGCATGCTGCTCAGTCACTCAGTCATGTCCAATTCTTTATGACTACATAGACTATAACCCGACAGGCTCCTCTGTCTATGAAATTTTCCAGGCAAGAATAATGGAGCAGATTGCCATTTCCTTCTCCAGGGGATCTTCCGAACCCAGGGATCAAACCTATGTCTCCTGTGTTTCCTATATTGGCAAGAAGATTCTTTACCACCAAGCCACCTGGGAAGCCCCTTACCAGGTTTTACCAGAGGCCAAATAATAAAAGCAAAGGTTGCACAATTTTTTCAAAACCTCCAACAGGTTCAAATGCTGATAAAGTTAAAAAAAAAAAATCTCTTAGCAAGCATTTCTAGCATTAACTGAGACTTACAGAGTCAATTGAAAATTTTAATTTCTATAAAGGTCATGAGTAAAATATGCTTCATTTTTAAACTCTCAGCTTTGGCCAGACATCACATGGTAGAAAAAATCTGACAAACAAGACAGAAGAACAACCAACCAATTGTTAGGGAATGCGTGTATGTGTGACGACACTGGTGCTGTGCACGAGGCTGAGCTTGTAGACCTAGGACTCGGCGCAACAGATTTACTGCACGCGGCACAGCCTGATCCAGCGTAAAGTGTGTCAGTCAGGTTACCGCCACAAAGCAGGAGAGACTCTGCTCTCTTATAAACAAGCTCTGCCTTCCACTTAGTCTTCTCCAAGAACTATGGTCAAATGTACTGATTCTGGATCCTTGTTGAAAATGTCAACAGAACACTAAATCTACGAATTATCTGTCTCATTCTTCTCTTATTTACTGGCAAAGTCTACAGGGCAGGAGTGCTTCAAGGGCAACAAGATAATGGGCAATCTCTGTCGAAACACGGGGAGGACACGCTGCCACACTAATTCTCGGTGTGTCTGGGGTGAAAGCTGCCACCACGCCCATTGCCATAGGATTAATGGGCAAAGCTGGGATCACTGACCCTCGAATCACACTAACTTTGACCTCATATATCTTGTAATAGAAATGATGACTTTGTAAATAGTGTGTTACCACTATGCTTAAATCAATTGTCTCCACAACCTCAGAAACTGTCTGTACAAACAAAGATGCCAACAAAGCTAAGTGGTACATTGTTAAAAAGAAAAATAGGTGAGTGCTCTGCAGAGAAGAGGGTGCAGCAACCACTGCTGCTCAAGCGCCTGACTTGGCCAAAGTCCACACTTCTGGGCCAGCACAATCCCTCCGCAACACCTCAGACCTAACTAGGGCCCCAGAAGAAAAAAGCGGTGTCTTCCATTCTTAGCTGCAGCAAGCTTGGGAGGTGGCGCTGGGGTGGGGAACAGAGAGTGACTCTACGGGTGATTTCACATTTCTTCTGCACAACTTTTCTGTGCTCTCCAATTCTGTATAACGACCAAGCATTCCTTTCCTGAGGGGGTGTAACTGGGATGACATTCTAAAAAGCTTCCCAAGGTTCTCCACACCCAAAGGAATACAGTTTACATATTTAGAAGGACATCAAAATTCTCCAAGATCTGACTCCAGCCCACCTTGCCAGCCATTATCTGGCACTACTTATGTTCATTCACCCCATCGTGCAAAAATTATATGACTATTTTGTGATATGTCTGCAAAACTTCTTCCAGCTTTTTTTGGGTCTCTCCTATACAATTCCTCCCAGGCTATATATTATATTTATCAGTGATCACATTTTCTGTTCAAGTAAAATTTCAGCTCCCTAGCTCTGGAGTACTTTTATTCATCTTTGTACTACTTGTTGATTTTGGTTTCTGGTTTTCAGCTTTATCAAGGTATGATTAACAAATAGAAATTGTATCTTTGTAACAACATGATGTTATGCTGTAAGTATATCTTGTGAAATATTTACCGCAATCAATATCATCTACTGTTAACAGTGTACAATGTCTTAAAAGCAATCAGTTTTTATCATTGTTAGTGATCTATATATGGACTGTATCTTAAGTCAGGATTGCTGAACAAAAGAAGCACAGCAAAAGGGAGCCTCATTGATAAAAAACTTTAAAATAAAACAATTTTGAAACAAAGAAGTCTTCACATATGCACAGTTGGAGATGACTGTCAGTGGTCATCTATTATCCAAATAAACCTGTGATAAAGCCCAGTAAGCATAATCATTTACAAGGCCTTATTCCAGAAGAGATGACATAATAACATACTCTTAATGACTGTATCAGTAAGATTATGTCATTAAGATGGGGCTTCCCAGGTGGCACAAGTGGTAGAGTCTGCTTGCCAATGCAGAAAACATAAGAGATGTTGGCTCCACCCCTGGATCAGGAAGATCCCCTGGAGAAGAAATGGTAAACTGTTCCAGTAATTCTTGCCTGGAAAATTCCATGAACAGAGGAGCCTGGTGGGCTACAGTCCATGGGGTCACAAAAGAGTCAGACATGACTAAACACACAAACACGATGGTTACATCAGAAATCAAGTATCACCAAGGAAGGAATATTTATTATTAAAATTAATTTGATATTCTATTTAGATAATACCAATAAAAGAGACCACTGCCCTCCTATTTTAAAGGCCAGTTAGCTCCTGGAAAGAAATTTTTATAATGTTCCCTTTTTGATAAGATTAGTGTGATTGACAAGAGAAGTCAATTTGGTAGAACTGATTATTTTTTAAATGTATTTTGAAATGCTAATATAAAAGTGTATTGGTAGAATAGGACAGTCAAGGATAATTAGATTTCTAAAAGTATAACATTTGATAGATATATTAATATCTAATATTGGGTTCTCTGCTTGAGAGACTGGCAGGAGGAATTTAAAAGTATTTCACTTTTGGTTAGACAGCTGACTTAAATATATAAATATACAAAAGTGGTTGGCTTCTTTTGGGGTCTTGAGTGCCACAACTCTCGCTAAGTGACTGGGGGTCAGGCTCACAACTGCAGCAGATTTGCTGAACTTCCCTGGTGGTCCAGTGCTAAAACTCTATGCTTCCCAATGCAAAGGGCCCCGGTTCAATCCCTGGTCAGGGGACTAGATCCCACATGCCTCAGCTAAAACCCAGAGGCCAATAATTACACAATTGATTTTTTTTTTCAATGAATGAGCAGTCACTCAGTTTTCTGTTGTGGTCATGGTGGTCTATCCATGAGAAAATCCATCTGTTGGTATCTATCCTCTCTCAAGCCAAAAACCACAAGCAAGCCAATGTGTAAAAACTGACTACCAAAACCTGTTCCTACATTGCCTTCATCTGCCCTACTGCCACATGGAGAGGAAATGTGTTTGTTAGGTACCTAAGTTTGGTTAGTCTAACGCCCTTTTCCCTCATGCTAGTTAACTTGACAGAGAAGGTTTAAAAAAAGGAAAACATACCTCACCTTTTCACACTGGAGGAACAAAAAACACTGTTTTGAAATACAGGACTTGATTTCTTCAATATTTTGAAGCCTTATTATGACAATATCCTCCAATATTGGATCACTTCCTTCTTCGCCAGAACTCAGCAAATGCTCTGTCAGTCTCTTAGTGCTTATATCCTTCCTTTTATTTGTTAATAATGTTATATGTTTAAATCTTATTACTAACTGGAAACTTCAAACAAGTCTTATTCCCCACTGCATATCCACCACTTGGCACTGAGCTTGACACAGGGTACTTACACAACAGATGCTTATTGACAGAAGTACCTTATAAAGGAGATAGTCTGATAAATGGACTTCTTTTGGAAAATTTGCAACTGAACACCCTTGAATAGTTTCTCCATTAACTCATTCAAACAGCAGTTCAAGTTTTACAGATAGGTTGTCAACATGAGCAAAGGAAATCTTCCTCATCATCTGGTCTACCCTGCTGGCTTCCACTAAAAGCTCTGGCATTTAGGGTACTGATATTCTGGCAGTAGCTATGGGCCATATAAAAATGCAACACAGGGACCCTGGCCTTAGCAAAAAAATAGTAATGGACACAGGACAGAAAAAGCTGATTCGCTGGTGTCTGGGCATATTCCAACTCTGGTCATTTCCACTTTTTCCTATATGTGTGTTGTGTGTGTGTGAGTGTGTGTGTGTACTTGTATATACATATGTATATAATGCATTTTTGTCAATCAGTTCTATCATAAGAAAAGAGTATTTCAATAGTGACCATTTGGTGGAATGGGAGGAGAACCCACCCGAATCTGCTTACAAGCAAACAGCAAACTTGGACAGACATTCCTTTAATTTTGTTAAAAAAAAAAAAAATGATAGGTGGAGGCTGTGCCTGGCACACTGAGTGCAGCCTAGAGGAGCTACCCCACGTCCAAGGTCAGGGGCAGCAGCCTAGAATGCCAGGCTGCGACAGCGAAGGAACGGTGGAGAGAAGCTACCCTGCTTCCAAGGCCAGGGACAGCAGCCAGAAGAGCTACACCACCTCCGGGTCAGGGGTGGTGGCCAAGATGTGTCCAAGGTCAAGGGTGGCACGCGAAGCCAAGGGCGGCAGCGGCCTGGAGGAGCAACCCCACATCCGAGGCCAGGGTGGCGACCAGGAGGAGCAACCCTAGGCCGCAGGCCAGGGGCGGCAGCCAGGAGGAGCAACCCCACGTTCAAGGAGCGGTGGCTGCGAGGGTGCAAGAGGGTCTAGAGGAGCCATCCCACACTGAAGGTCAGAAAGGGTGGTGGTGAGGAGCTCCCCTCATGCAAGGTAAGGGGCAGTGGCTATGCTATGCTGGAGCAGCCCTGAAGAGATACCCCACGCCCAAGGTTAAGAGAAACCCAAGTAAGATGGTAGGTGTTGCAAGAGGGCATCAGAGGGCAGACACACTGAACCCATGCTCACAGAAAACTAGAAAATCTAATCATACTAGGACCATAGCCTTGTCTAACTCAATGAAACCAAGCCATGCCTGCTGGGCAACCCAAGACAGGCAGGTCATGGTGGAGAGGTCTGACAGAATGTGGTCCACTGAAGAAGGGAATGGCAAACTACTTCAGTATTCTTGCCTTGAGAACCCCATGAACAGTATGAAAAGACAAAATGATAGGATACTGAAAGAGGTACTCCCCAGGTCAGCAGGTGCCCAATATGCTACTGGAGGTCAGTGGAGAAATAACTCCAGAAAGAATGAAGGGATGGAGCCAAAGCAAAAACAATACCCAGCTGTAGATGTGACTGGTGATAGAAGCAAGGTCCAATGCTGTAAAGAGCAATATTGCATAGGAACCTGGAATGTCAGGTCTATGAATGAAGGCAAATTGGAAGTGGTCAAACAAGAGATGGCAAGAGTGAACATCGACATTCTAGGAATCAGCGAACTAAAATGGACTGGAATGGGTGAATTTAACTCAGATGACCATTACATCTACTACTGCAGGCAGGAATCCCTCAGGAGAAATGGATAGCCATCATGGCCAATAAAGAGTCTGAAATGCAGTTCTTAGATGCAATTTCAAGAACGACAGAATGATCTCTGTTCGTCTCCAAGTAAACCATTCAGTATCACAGTAATCCAAGTCTATGCCCCGATCAGTAATGCTGAAGAAGCTGAAGTTGAACAGTTCTATGAAGACCTACAAGACCTTTTAAAACTAACACCTAAAAAAGATGTCCTTTTCATTATAGGGGACTGGAATGCTAAAGTATGAAGTAAAGAAACACCTGGAGTGACAGGCAAATTTGGCCTTGGAATACGGAGTGAATCAGGGCAAAGACTAATAGAGTTTTGCCAAGAAAATGCACTGGTCATAGCAAACACCCTCTTCTAACAACACAAGAGAAGACTCTACATGTGGACATCACCAGATGGTCAACACTGAAATCAGATTGGTTATATTCTCTGCAGCCAAAGATGGAGAAGCTATATACCGTCAACAAAAACAAGACCAGGAGCTGACTGTGGCTCAGATCATGA
>SJYC01067036.1:0-16778 GCA_006408675.1 Madoqua kirkii
AAATAACTTTTTTATAATAAAATTTTTCTTTTAATTTTAGAAAGACTGATCCTCAGCTATTTGAAAATCGGAGCTATTGAAAATAATGGTCCTAGACAGCTAACATTTTCGTATGGTCTACTTTGTGCTCACTTAAAATTATCAAAAGGAGAAAGTGAGTTGAGCCAAGCTCTTGACAATTCCGGTTTTGCCACACTCTATGCAAAAGATGTTCAACAAGATGTTGTACAGAGGAAAAAAAATTGTAAAAATTCTCAATCAAGGATCTGATACTATTTGCCTTTTCAAGGAACCCTGAAAATAGATTAATCTGTATAATATGTCCCTAGTCTCAGTCTCTTCCTAGTTTGCTAGTTTCTTCCACTGTATTACAAATTATTCTGTGCCACTGCTAATTCACAACAAAGAGGATATTATACTCAGGTACTTATTCTTGAAATCCTAATCCTACTAATTTTTGCCTGCTAATCCTACCAGACACTGATATAGTATCAAATGATCTCCAAGTATGATCACTTATTCATGTGAGCACTGGATATAAATGAATCAAGTGAAAAAATCGTAATTTATAGTTGCATATGAAGGCCAGTTTCCAGTTTGAAAAAAGAAGTAAAAGCGAAAGTCGCTCAGTCACATCTGACTCTTCAGGACCCAATGGACTATACAGTCCAAGGAATTCTCTAGGGCAGAACACTGGAGTGGTAGCTGTTCCCTTCTCTAGGGGATCTTTCCAATCCAGGGATGGGAACTCAGGTCTCCCACATTGCAGGCAGATTCTTTACCAACTGAGCTGTAGCTCAGTTGAGATAGAATGGGTTCAATTCCAGTTTGAGATGAACCATAAATAAATGTTCCCAGTACATTAATGAAAAGCTACCTCTTTTCCCCTTGAAATTCTAAAAAAAAAGTTTTCTGGAAAAGTTTTTGGTTTTTTGCCAATTGCATCATCATTATCATCTGAACACCTCCTTCAAATAAAAGTTATAAAACAAAAGCCACTGTTCATTAATATTCTCTTTTTTCATATAGGTAGAGATCAAATAATATTTTATAGTAATCTGAAAAGAACAAAGATGTTAAATATCTCTAAATGGAACTAGGTAGTGACTATAAGTAGAGGGATCCAAGTAGGGGAAACATGATCTGACAATATGCTCCAAGGAATCACGGAAAATATCATTCATCATGATGTTGAACTTGTAATTTCGTAAGTACATGAACTCTGACAAAGTAGTCTTATTTCATAAGCAAATACAGCATCTGACACATTTCTATGAGAAATGACAATGATTTAAATTTAAATTTTAGCATTAGCCAAGTGTTCTGCCTTTTTTGGTCCTGTGAAATAGAAAAGTTACAGTTCATTTCCTCTCCGACTGCTGATTTTTAGCAATTCCTTAATTTGCTTTCATTGAATGGTTTCATAGTAAACTGTTACAAGGTCATGGTGGTCTAGTTACTCAAGTAAATAATATCTTTCTTGAGCTGTACCTCCATTCAACAATGTTATTTTCAAATAAGTTAAACCAAAATCATTTCTAATTGATATAAAAAGTTCAACAATGACAAATTTACATCACATAAAATGGAAGAAATAAATTTTGCAAGGATATGAGACTGACATCTATGGTTTTTACAAACTGTGGAATGATTTCTAGAAAACACCAGATGCCACTGCAATGTTACATCAAAGTTAACAAAGAGAATCAAGCAAGCCAATAGCTTAGGAAACCTTAGTGTAAGATGGGCCAGAAAAAGTTTCCTTTGTAATAAAGAAATATCTGCACTCACAAAAAGAAGTCATCATATATAAAAAAGGTACCTGAGGACAATATAAAATGGAATTATATGGCTGTAGCCCCAGAGGATAAGAAGAGCCCATTTTAGTGTTAACAACAGTATATAATGAGGTTCCCTGCACTGCCTATAGGAAGTTGAAGGACCCCAGTGCCTAAGGTAAAAAGTAATGGCTAATTTTATTCTCCTCTATTTTGGCTTTCTCTTGTCTGTTTGTTCACTCTGTCTCTGACAGAAGGATTCCAAGGAACCAAAAAAAAAAAAAAAAAAGTTCAAACCAGAGGTCTCAAAGGCAGGGCAGGCACCTAAAAGGTTTAAAAAAAAAAAAAAAGCTTTTAAGTGGAGAATCCTGGCTGCTACTGTCTACATATGTCAATACTGAAAAGAATGCAGGCTGACTGATGAGCATAAAACTATGGAACAATAAAAAGGCTGGAGAATATTACTTTTTATATACATAACCTTTATACAAAATCTAAATAAATAAAATCAAGCCATCTGATGGAGAGTCTCCAAAGTGCCCTCGTTTTTCTTTTCCTCTCTCTCCCCAAACTACAGTTGGCCTTCTGTATTCACAATCTAAGGATACAGAGGGCCAGAGGCCCACAGGATCAACTGTTAGGGACTTGAGCATCCTCAGATTTTGGTACCTAAGCGGGGGTCTTGGAACCAATTCCTTTCAAGGACAACTGTACCAGTCAGATACCAACCAGACGGGATTAGCACCCACCTTATTTAACTTATTTAACCCATCTTGGCTCAGAGGATAAAGCATCTGCCTGCAATGCAGGAAACACAGTTTCGATCCCTGGGTTGGGAAGATCCCCTGGAGAATGAAATGGCAACCCACTCCAGTATTCTTGCCTGGAGAATCCCATGGACGGAGAAGCCTGGTGGGCTACTCTCCATGGGGTCACAAAGAATCAGACACAACTGAACGACTTCACTTCACTTATTTAACTCATTGAACTTAATCACCTCTCAAAAGGCCCTATCTTCAAATATAGTCACATTCTGAGGTACTGGGTTTTAGGGGTTCAGCATATGAATCTGGGGAGAGGGAACACAATTCAACCCATAATGGTATATTTCTGTTAAGCTGACTGGAGCGTTGTGCCCTTGGAACAAGTGTTATTAACTGGTGAACCTCACTGTGGGTTGACGAAGTGATAATCTGGCAATTTAGTCTGGTGATTCCAAATATCTGTCAAAATTTTCCTCTCGGCTTAAAATTTTTTCTCAGGGAAGAATCTTCCTCCTGCTTGGAACAACGTAAGGGAAGGAGACAGCAATCTAACTATTCAATAATGAAGATAACCTAGTGGTGAAAAGGAAGATTTTCACCTGTTGCACTGTTAGGGAGATCACTCAAAGCATCAATCTCCTGATCTTCTTTGCACATTCTAATTTGTAGAGGTACCTGGAATGTCAACTTCTGGTGTTCCCAATGGCTCTCTATTTCTTTATGTGGGTCCAAGTTTCTGTCTGGTATCATATTCCTGTGTTTGAAGAACTTCCTCCAACATTTCTTACAGCACAGGTCTGTTTTCTCCCACAAAACTGTTTGGTTTTTTTTTTTTCACTTTTATTTTTTAAATACTTTTTTTTTTTACTGAGTATAGAAATTTGGGTTGACAGACTTTATTTTTTCCAGGACTTAAAAAAATTTCACTCCACTTCAGAAGCAAGAATTCTGAAAAGAGTTCAGGTAAAATTTGTATCTTCATTGCTATGTCTGTCATTTAATCAGGTTTTTTTCCCCTCTCTTCAAGATTTTTATTTACTCTTTCATTTGGGGTAATTTTAATATTAATAAGCCTAGGTGACTTTTTAAATATTTATCGTACTTGAGAATCTCTGGATTCTCTAGTCCATAATTTAATGCATTTTGTTACCTTTAGAGAATCTGCCCATTCTGCCCAAATATTTCTTCTATTCCATACTTTCTCTTCTTCTACATTCCCATCATACACACATTCAACTTCAGTATTGTTTAAGAAGTCTTTCAAACTTTGCTATTTTTCCTACTCTCTTTTTCTCTTATTTTTTGGTTTGGGTAATTTTTATTGTCCTGCCCTCAACTTCACAGATTCTTTCCTTAACTGAGTCAAGCCTTCAAAATAGATCATTGAAGGCATTATTCATCTCTGTTACCATACTTTTAAAAATATTTCCAGCATTGGCCATGAACTAATGTTAATGAATCAAAAACATTAAATAAAGTATTTTTACACAGAAACACACAATATAAAACAAGTTATATACTGATTTGTTGAGGAAAATGTAATCAAAGGCTCACAGGAATATAACACTATATTTTTCCTAGGAGCAAAGATGTAATATTCCCTAATAAAGTATTTGCAGCAACATTATAGAACATAACTACTGTAAATAATAGTAACAGACTGTACTTTAAAAGATAAAAGAAAAAAAATTCTGCTGGATGCATAAACAATTTAAGGTCCAACTTAAATTATTACCAGGATAAGAAAACCTCAAAGTCCCCCTTTTTAACAATAAATTAACTGAAATGAACTCACATGATAAAACCACCTCACACATAACTTCAAAATAATAAGTACCATGACCTAATTAAAATATGAAGGAAAATAAGAATGTATGATAAACTGACATATTTCATTTATTTATACCTCAGACTCAACTACACTAAAAGACAAATCTCCATAAATTTCCACAACTCTTGACAACCACCAACCAATGCCCTTTGGCTCTTCTGCAATTTAAGAAAACTGTGATTATAGTGTACAGGAGGCCAAAGTAACATCTAATGTGCAAACTTACCACATACGAAGTCCATCTTATGCACAGGTGAGAATCTGAGGTACAGATAAAATGTACTAAGACATATCACAGAGTTGTACAAAATTAGGTTTTGGAATGAAACCTTCTTAAAATAAATAATGGAATTGTTTTCTCTTTCAGCAAAATACTCTGTCAGTGACAATTTTTCCAATCACCCCCCAGAGGCCTCTTAGGTGCACAGACCACCAATTCTTTGCCAAGAAACCTCCTCCACACTGCTCAGCATAAAAGTTTCCATGGTTAAGATAAATGGTTTTGCTCTTTTTCAGATCAGACTTTCAACTCTGCTTCATCACTGTGACACTCTATTTGACCAGTCAATTTGCAGTGGAAGTTTATTTTAACAATATTTGCAAGACTGCAGCTGCAGCCCTGCAGTCTCCCATCTGCCATCACACCCCCACAGCCGCTACAGCTACCAAGCAACACTCCCCTTTCATAAAGGAGAAACACAGACAGAAGTACTCTCTGGCAGCAGAGTGTGTTGTGGATATTTTTCTTCAAAACATTTCATAGCTCTGCTAGAAGCAAAAAGCAAGGTAAAGATACAGTTTTATAATTACACTGTGACAGTCCTAGCTGAACAGGAGAAAAAAAATCACTCATCTGTGAGCTGAGCTGCTTCTGTCTGGAGGACCAATGGTTCTCTTTCACACCAACATATCCGGGCCAGGGGAAGCTGGGGTTTGCAATCCCCTTCTTATGTCGTCTCAAATGTTAAATATCACGCGCTTTTCATAAAAACAAGGGTGAGAATTTGAGTGTGAAGACACTAGTTTCTGACTCTACAAAATAACAGACAAAATGTTGGGCAGACTGCTCCACTCACCCTGAAAGGTCACTAATTCGTTCCTTTAACTCCATGCACCTGTCAGCTGTGCAAAGGAGGACCTCCTCTATCTTCAAGATATACACAATTGCTCTTGTCAAAGAAAAATGAGAACCAAAACAATTACCAGAGGATACAAGCTAATAAGACTCTCTTCAATTAAACTGTCTTGATGATTTAATTTAAAAGTTTAGTGCCCTGGTACAGCATCTTCTCATGGTAATGCAAGTTTGTTCAAATCACTAAAGCATTTTAAGCAAGTTCTATATTTGCTAACCCAGTATATCACTGTTTTTTAATTTTAAGAATACTAATTTACAAGCCACTGTCAGGTACAATGCTCTGTATTAATAGTTTTGTTGTATCTCGGGTAACAGTGACATCATATTGCTAACACAGACAAAGTCACAGCTTATTAATACCATTCAAAGAACGAGGATAATTCATTTTTAAAGTTTTGTGGTAATTTTTAAAATTACTTTATCATAAAAATTATAACATTGATTATAATAAATTCAGTTATTATGATATCACCTAAGGAATTTTTGCCCAACTACTTATTATTTTTATAGATGTTGGCTCATACATGTCTAAAACTTCCTGTAGATTTCCATAGAGAATTTCCCATTGGTGGCACTGCATTGAGACTAGCACAAGCCCAGGAAGACAAAATGGTCAGAAAATTCCAGGTGTTTGTGTAGGTGTTTCACTGTTGGAACGTGGGACTCCCCTTACAATGCAAATGATTTTTGTAAGCCCCATTTTATAATAGGATTCTGTTGGAATAAATATATACCTTGATATGCATAATATATTTAAAGCTAAAGGGAGAGTTTCTGTCTGCTCGCCTCCCCATTACCACCCCATATCCCATTCACTACTATTGGCTCCCAGCTTCCCTGTGTTCTCTGCTCCTAAACTAGGGTATCTCCAGCCAAACCACTGTACACTTATAGACTGAAGTACACTGGGATTACAGAGAAGGCAATGGCACCCCACTCCAGCACTCTTGCCTGGAAAATCCCATAGACAGAGGAGCCTGGAGGGCTGCTGTCCATGGGGTTGCTAAGATTTGGAAATGACTGAGCGACTTCACTTTCACGTCTCATTCATGCATTGGAGAAGGCAATGGCACCCCACTCCAGTACTCTTGCTTGGAAAATCCCATAGACGGGGGAGTCTGGTGGGCTGCAGTCCATGGGGTCACTAATAGTTGGAAACAACTGAGCGATTTCCCTTTCACTTTTCACTTTCATGGATTAGAGAAGGAAATGGCAACCCACTCCAAAATTCTTGCTTGGAGAATCCCAGGGATGAGGGGAGTCTGGTGGGCTGCCATCTGTGGGGTTGCACAGAGTCGGACATGACTGAAGCGACTTAGCAGCAGCACACTGGGATTAATGGAATATTTATATTCACTAAAAGGCCTCATCTGGAAAGTGTACAGTTAGGTGATGGATGTATGAGCTTGCTGCCACATGGTACAAGTTTATTATGTTAAAATCTTATCTAAATTGGAATAATCTGATCTAATGAAGTTTGGATGGGATAAAAGAGCCAACTTTCTGAAGTTGCAAAACCATTATTAGATGATTGTGCATGCATACTAAGTCACTTCAGTTGTGTCCGACTCCATGCAATACCATGGACTACAGTCCATCAGGCTCCTCTGTCCATGGGGATTCTCCAGGCAAGAATATTGGAGTCAGCAGTCATTCCTTTCTCCAGGAGATCTTCCTGACCCGGGGATTGAACCCACATCTCTTATGTCTCTGGGATTGGCAGCAGGTTCTTTACCACTAGTGCCACTCGGGAAGCCTTTCTTAGATGATGCCAGCATCTAGATTTAATTACAGCTCGATAATTGAGTGCTTCCACTACTTAATTCCTGTAACACCTGCTCTCAGTTTTTAGTACTACTCAAGAAGGACCCTCTCACTGGGCACTGGTGGTGGGATTACGGCTTGGGGCATGGCACTTCATCTGTCTTTTATATATCTGCTCTTCATTAGCGTCTAAATTCAATTCCTTAAGTATACTTTAATCCCTGTTCCATAAAGCCAATTTATATAAATCCCCAACTCTGCCCTAACTCCTTACTCAACAGAATGGCTGCCTGGAACTCCCACCGTCAGAGATGCCCAGTTTGGAAGAGCCAGCCTACCCAGACATTTGTTAGCTTCATGTAATGTGCAACAAGAACTCAGATGCTTGGATTTCAGTTTCTTAAGTAAGCCTGGACATACAAAAGCTGAGTCTTAACCCAATTAGGGCTGAAGGTGATACCAAAACACCAGTCTGTATGCCCAGTGCACAGTGAATCCAAACAATACCAAAATGTGTGACTTTGGAGCAGAGAAAGGTGTACTGAGGGCCTTGCAAGAAGACAGGTGGCTCACGCCTTAGAAACCCCAAATCGCCCAAAAGCTTTCAGCGAAGCCCTCTTCCAGGAAAGCGAGGGAGGGTGTAGTGAGTTGCTGCAAATGTCTTGTTGTCAGATCCTGTTTCTTGAGGTCAGGTCATGGTCAGGTAACATGTTCCTGTCAATCTCCATCAAACAAATGTTATTCTCTGTTCTGACAAGAAAAGGCCAGGTCCCCAGGCACAACCGTCACCCTCCAAGGTCCAGTCCTGGCTGAGAGGAGGCAGATCTTGGCTGGCAGCTCCCGCAGGGCCGGGTCCCCAGACCTCACCCAGCTGTCATCAATGAGGGAGCCAGGCACCCACGACCCACGTGGCCCTCGGGCTCCTCTGGCCACCCAGACGCCTGGTGCTGGGCTGCAGACTGTGTTCTGCACAGCCAGCTCCGCCATTGGGTTACAGACGCGGGGACGGGGGAGAGGTTCACCGCCACCTCAGGGCCTGGGCCGGGACAGTGGGAGGCCGTGGCGAGGCTCTGGAGTCCTGCAGGTCACAGCCCCAGCCTGTTCCACGGCGCGCCCAGATCAGCTGCCAGCCTGAAGCCATGTGAGCAGGAGGGGCCGGAGAAGGCCGGGACCCACCTCTTACCTCAGTCTCCGCCTGACGGCCACCACTCCACCAATCCTTGGCTGAAATGGACACTTAACAGTCACTCAGTGACAGCTGATTGCCAGGGGGCGGGGCCCACCGCAGCGCCAACCACTGTCCGAGCAGAACCACTACAGGCCAGCACTGGCAGGTGCTCATCTGGGGAGGGCACTGAGGCACTGACCAACGGCTGAGCGCTGAGCGATCACTAACATCGCCCGGTGACAGAGCTGGGGCGGGGCGGCGTCGGTGCACAGTAAGGGCTGCTGCGCTGCAGGCTGTGCGGGGCTGTGCTCTATAACAACGGCACTACAGCACTCCCAGTGTTCTTGTTTTAGACTGGGACTTGTTCCCTGTACTGTGTCAGTCTATATCCTGGAGTTTTACAGTTCCCAGGACCATTCCCAAAATGTCTGCTAGATCCTCCTCAGGCTACAGCTTCTCCCATAACTTCTTCACCTGCCCAATGTCAGTGGCAGAACACCTCAGTCACGTGTTTCAGAAACCCCTTGAGATTGCTGTATCCCCTCTCACTTAACACTCCAGGACAAGAGCAAAAGGGCTACAAGGGGGTCTGGATCAAGATCTGAAGTCTGGATCTCAACCTCACAAGGACCCAGTACACGCTTAGAATGAAAGAAACGAAATAAGATCCAAACTGAAAACTGAGTGGTGGAATTATGGTGCTACAAAATTATTTTGCAGGGAGGGTGAGGATGCTTCCCTGATAGCTCAATTGGTAAAGAATCTACCTGCAGTGTAGGAGACCCCGGTTCAATTCCTGGGTGGGGAAGATCCCCTGGAGAAGGGATAGGCTACCCACTCCAGTATTCTTGGACTTCCCTGGTGGCTCAGCTGGTAAAGAATCCACCTGCAATCTGGGAGACCTGGGTTCTATCCTTGGTTTGGGAAGATCCCCTGGAGAAGGGAAAAGCTACCCACTCCAGTATTCTGACCTGGAGAATTCCACGGAGGTATAGTCCATGGGATCAGAGTCAGACACAATTGAACAACTTTCACTTAATACATCACAGAAGTTTTTGCCCTTGAAGTCCACATTTAATGTACATAAAGTTCTGTCATGTTCAACCTCAAACAGAATACCAACTGCTTACGTTCTAGGATTAACAGATACAGAACGATGAAGTAATAATATACTCAGGACTACCTTCGGTGCTCAGGTCATAGTCTACTGGGTGGATAGCTTGGGCAGTTCAATCATATGGTCACCCAGCTGACTGACACAGAGCTCTCTGAATTCTGGGCTGAGAAGCTAGAGACCCTTATTTTGCTGTTATTCTCTTGTACTTTGGAGAGAGTGGGCTTTTAAAAAAGGCTTAAAGCCTACTGCGATAGATTTCTCTGGGACTTCATAAAAAGAAACATGAAAGGATAAACCAAAAACTAACAAGGAAGGCTTTTCATAAGGAGTGAGGGTCAGGAGTAGGAAAGGCCTGGGACAACTGTGGACGTGAGTCTTGAAGAAAGCTTTTTATCACGTTTTGATTATTTTCAACCATGTAATGTCACCTATAAAGAAGAAAAAGAGTGAAAAGCAATGAGGATGGCACTTAGAAATTAAAAAGAGAGATGATACATGACTAACTGAAACTGGAAAAATACTTCTTTGATATGAAAACTTTACAGCCCAGCCCTCACCTCCCAATCCTTTTTTCCTTGGGTAAAGTTAATATTCCTGAGGATTCCATGTGCGCCTCCTTTTCTTCTCAGTCTATGTTCTCCCCTAAAAAGTCTTCTTTCCTAAACTGGTTCCATCTCCAGCCCAAATATATATACATCTTTGGATACATTTTTTCCCCCTAGGAAAAACAGCTTGTCATTTTTTCTGCATTTTCCACCCTACCCAACATAACATCTAACACCTAGTAATGAATTCATTCATAGTCCAGTTAATTATTTTAATTTAGCCTACCCATTCTCCTCTACTTAAAAATTAATTAAACAGTCTAGCCAAAAAGAATTATTTCTAGAGATAAATCTACACAAGAACAAATGCTCTTTTTTTTTTCTTTTAAAACCAATTCTAGAAGTATCATTTAAGGTGACTTAAGAACAACATGGTTGTCAATTATTTCTATTAATAGCACTTATTCCTAGGGCTACTTTGGTCTTACTAAGTCAGAATCTCTAGGTACAAACTTGGAAATACATGTTTCCCATATTGTCCATGAACCTCTAGTATTCAGATAGGTTTATAATGATTACTCTATATATCTCCCTAATGGCAAATATGGTCACTCCAATTATTCAGAACAAAGGTCTTTCCAAACCCTAACCTACTTCCCATAACTAAGTTCAAAATGAGAAGAAAAGTAGATGATTAGAGAGGGGGTGAATAAAATAAATTTAAGACAATTATTCAATATAATTAATTTCTCTTCAATACTATACTGAAAGAGTAGAGGAAGAAGGAATCAAATAGATTCTGTTACATAGAAAATTATTCCAAGTAGTAAACTGGCCAAGTGGAAGGGATAAAAATGAATAAGCAAAGAAGAGAGTTACTGACAAATGAACTCAGAGGATTAGGAAAAAATAAAACACAGGAGTAGTTTTCCAAGTTTTAGAGGATATGCAAGCTATCTTTTTTTAATGTACCTAAAATTTCATCTTGCAGCTCTTTGTTGGGAAAACTGCCTCAAGGTCATGGAGGCAACTCAAGTTAAAACCCCTCTACCATGACTATAACTTCTTATAAACCACTCTAAAGATATAAAATATGCTATGGCTAAATGAGAAACAAACCACCAGTATTTGATGCTGCATTAAAAGGTAGTTACTAAACTGTAGCATTTTGGCTGAACGAATGATCTCATTACTATGGAGACAGTTTAAATTTTCCTTGTTTTGTTTCCTTTTCAGTATTCCTTGCTTTTCACCATATTCAGAAAAAAATCAATTCCATACCACTACAATTTGTGGGATATCTAAAAAGCTGTGGCTTAATGCTGTAATACTTGAAATCCCCTAAATTACATGAGTGCAAAGACTGAATTTCTTGGGAACAGACAACAGCAGAAACAAAGAAAAAGCTCAGCATGAAGGCCAAACATATTCCCTAATGAGACTTTTGATGAAGTCATAAATTCCTCTTTTTCTTCTCTAAGTGAAATTTCCAAACAAACTACACATGTATCACAAAGAGAGCAAACAAAATTCAACAATTTTTAAGTGGTAAATCATACTGATAATTTAATCAACTTTATATGTAATCTTAAATTGTCTCACAAATTCTAGCAAAGGTGCGTCTGATTATTCTAGAACCATCTTGGCTGAATTACATAGCATACAGTCATACATAAATACTTAGACTTTGGCCTTTTCAAGATTCAAGAGTGTAAAACTTCAATTTTTTAAAGAGCTGCTATTGAAGCAAATATCTGCTAAAATATACTAGTTAAAATATCTGTTTTAAACAAATCAGTGACAAGTTTCATGAGGTGTATGATATTATATACAGCTGTAAATGCCATTAGTATTACTTCAGGCAAACATAGCTATCATTAAAGCAACTTCTGGGAATATGGTCATATAATGCATGTAGTGTTCACAAACTGAAAAAAGCAGCAAAATCATATGGCAAGAAAACCCGGGTAGTTTGCAACATCATAAGCTCACTATGATTAATAAGAATAAAACATTTCATCAACCTCAGACTACTGTGAGTTCCAAGATTTGAAGTAAAGACAAAGAAAGCCCCTTTCTGCTGCTCAAAGTATTCTACTGTTGTATTGAAATTATCTTTGCATGACTATAAACCAGTGTGTTCATTTGGGGGGGGGCAGATAAATATCACATAAACCCATGGTTATATTATGGATTTATTGTTCCTGGATAATGAATGATTACAAAGAAATAAGCAAATTCACTGAACTTCTGTCATTCTAGTTTAATTGTTTAGATAAGAACTTTTCCATTCAAATTGTTCAGCACACAAACTCATAAGTATCAAGTGTGCTCTACAGGAAAAGTCAGCCTTTAGGAATTATAAAACATATATACAATTTTAACAAGTGTAAATCATTAAATTAATATCTCTATAACATGTGCCTTCTGAAAGCATTTTAATTTTCCAGTATGAAAACATTTATATACAACAGTTAAATAAGAAGTCAACAAATAACCACACTAATACCTTTTTTTGGTTGCTTTGTACTGATTTTTCTAATTATTAAGTAAAACACTTGGAATATTAGTCCTGGAATATGATAGGTACTCAATAAATGGAAGCAAGAATAGGTACAATGTTTATGTAACAAAATAAGTACAAAGAATTTTTAAGTATGCTAAAATTACATGTGGGTTATGTAGTCAGGAAAGACTTCCTAGAGGATAAGGTACTTGAGTAGAAGAGCATTCTAGGTTGGAATGAAAAATAAATGGGGGAAAAAACCACAGATATAACTGTATTAATAAGAATCCAAGGAGATGGACATGAGGCAGAAATCAGCTACAGTTAACAGTAGAAAATTCCAAACGCAAGGTTTAGAAGTGTGGATGTCTTCAAATAGGCTATAGGGATCACTGAAGGTTACTTGAAAATATCTTTTAAGGAATATTAACCTGCCTTTGGTGAGCCAGATGAGAAAAAGAAAACAAACATGTTAAATATTATCATAGTAACCTGGGAAAAAGTGATGAGGCAGCACTAGAGTGGGTGTTAAGTAGTAGCAATAAAAACTGAAATTGGAGATGTTTCAAAGGGAGAATTAATAGAGCTTAGACGTACCTCCATGTCAAGAACAAAACAGTGGGTAGAGTTAAGACTATTTCTAAGGTTTCCAGCTTGAAGGTCGTAAAAGTTGGGAAGCTGGAAAACAGCAGTATTTTAAGTGGGAGAGAAGTGGAAAATATACGATAATACCTTCTAATTGTAAAAGCCCCCTAACATTTAATCCTTTCCCAAACATATATCTTACGATGGTGAGATGGGCAATGCAGATGTTATCGCCACTTAACAAACTTGAGGAACAGGGAAGGAAGAATAGTCAGTGAAAGTTTAAGGTAATTCAAGAAAATAGTCCCTTCTGTCTCCTATAACAAAGTTCTTTCCCACAAATAAGTTCTGTTTATCATCATAATATATAATTCATCAGACACAGATTATTCCAATGCATTATTAACTTGTTCTTATTCATTCAATAAATATTTTGAACCTTACCTACCAGGCACTGTTTTAAGCACTGGAAGTATTGTAATGAACAAGGTAAACACTAATCCTACTCTTTATGGGAAAAAACAAAGAATTCAATACACAAACACAAAATTTCAGATGGTGCTAAAATACCAAGAAAAACAAAGGTTGGTGTGCTGAGAAAGAGAATGGCTCATTTAGATGGATGGACAGGGAAGTCCTCAGGCTTTCCAGGTGGCTCAGTGGTAAAGATCCACCTGCCAGTACAGGAGACACAAGGAACGTGGGTTCCATCCTTGGGTCAGGAAGATCTCCTGGAGATGGAAATGGCAATCCCACCCAGTGTTCTTGCCTGGGAAATCCTATGGGCAGAGGAGCTACAGTCCACAGAGTCGCAAAGAGTCAAACACAACTGAGCGATGACTAAGCATGCATGCACAGGGAAGTCCTCAATGATGAAACGGTATTTGTGCTAAGACCTGAATAACAGGAAAATAGCCGTGTGATATCCTGCAAAGTGTTTCAAGCCGACAAGGAAGCATAAAGGCTGTAAGGCAAATAAATACAAACAAACCAGTCAAGGAAGAGAAAAAAGGCCAGTGTGAAAGATGAGAGAAATGGTAGATGAGGTGGAAAGGGCAAGCACGGGCCCAGGAGCCAAGACCAGTAGGGCCTCAGTGTTCAGGTAACTGTACATCCTCATTTGCCTAAGACAGAGCTAGATACTCCTGTTCTTCAGGTGCAATTACAAATACAACTTCTTTTCACCTGCAGAAAGTTCTGATTTCAATGATAAATTAAATGGTCACACTAGTTCCAGGCAATGCATGATAAAAGACAGAATTAAATTCCAAATGTAATGGAAAACCGCTGGAGGAAGTCATAGTGGATTACTCTAAAATGATCAATGTATTCATTTTAAATGTCATGCTTCTGTACTAACATAAGTTAATTATATAAGCTTATTGTAGCTGTTTTTAAAACTTTCCTCCATCAGTCTTCTCTTTTAGGTTAAACATAGTTTTGTAATTATACTTTAAATCTCTCCTATCTTCAACACACCAAAATGAACTGAACTACCTGTATTTCTAGAGAGCAGAGCACAGATCCATCACGTGAGAGTAGATACACTTGTAACACTAGTTGGTTGAAAGGACATATAATGACCAAAAATCTACCATGAATTTGATAGCTGTATACATAAATTCACATTCATTGGATACGATTGCTTCTACATACATCTGAAAGACAGCAAAACATGTGAGTCACATATTACTAATTCAACCAACCTTCAGTCAATGCTGGGATTTGTAGAACTCTTAAAATCACCCCTCAAACACACACAAGTTGGAAATTCCCTGGTAAAGTTTATCCCAGAGGTTTTCTTAAAAAACAGAGATACAGTAACATAGCCTACTATATTAATATTTCTATTATTGTATATGCATAATATTTATCTTTCATATCCAAGTTTTTAAAGTTAGCTCTAAGGAAAAAAATGACCCTATTTATCTTAAAACCCTACCAAGTCACATAATTTTTTTGAATAAATGCTTAAAATGATAGGTTAATGAATGGGTTATAATATAAGAAATCATAAAATAGATTTAACAGATGCTAACTATTAAGCAGGAAAATCTCCTGAATTCTTATCATCTTCGTCAATAAAAAGTAAATGCTACTTTTTTGGACCATTTACATCATGCTTTATATTGTAATGCATCACGCTTTATATTGTGCTTTTCAAGCTTTGTACTACATCATGCTTTCTATACATCATCATGCTGCTGCTGCTGCTAAGTCGCTTCAGTCGTGTCCGACTCTGTGCGACCCCATAGATGTCAGCCCACCAGGCTCCCCCATCCCCGGGATTCTCCAGGCAAGAACACTGGAGTGGGTTGCCATTTCCTTCTCCAATGTGTGAAAGTGAGAAGTGAAAGTGAAGTCGCTCAGTCGTATCCAACTCTTCGTGACCCCATGGACTGCAGCCTATCAGGCTCCTCCATCCATGCGATTTTTCAGGCACGATTACTGGGGTGGAGTGTCATCGGCTTCTCTCCATCATCATGCTACATCATGCTTTATACTGGATTTTTTGGACTACAATTTAATATACATTTGGTTCATGGGTAAACATATGGCTGATTCACATTGATGTTTGGTAGGAACCAACATAAAATGTAGAGCAATTATCCTTCAATTAAAAATAAGTGAATTTAAATATATATATACACATTGTGCTTTATGTAAAATTAGATGAGAAATTAAAAACATAATGAAGTCTTCTGTGGCTGTTCTTTTTTAAAATAAATATTCAATCTGGAAAAACATAACTAGCTTTATTTGAATTGATCTTACAAATAAAACTGTATTCTAAGGAAAAACAGAAAATATTTACTAAACTGCATGTCTTTATACTTATATTTGTAGAAGTATTCGCTGACCATACAGTACACTTTTTTTAAATAAAATCATCAAACAACTTCTATATGTATTGCTTCCAACTGCCAAAGCCTAAATAATATGTCACTTTTAAATCTATACTTCATACCACAACGCAAAAGGTTAAAGTGGTCCCCAATGAATTAATCAATATAGCTGACCAAAGTTACTGCAAATCCAAAAGGAAAAGCGAAGGCAGCTAAAATAACTGGAGAGAATGGGAAAATTCTTCAAAATCTCCTTCAGTTTTAGCAAAGGTACAGCCCTAGACAAAGTATACTCATAACGGACTTCTCAGGCTCAACAAGAATGTCAGCAAGGGCACTCAACTATATTTACCACAAAGCAGTATCAGAAACATTCTTCACTGTGAACAAACAATGAGGTCATTCAAAACACAAAAAGATCCTGGAGAAGTACAGTGATTGTGACTCAAGAAGTAAACTTTTAACAAGAAAGGTTTACAGTTAGTTGGGGAAAGAGAGTTAGAGATTATGTCACTTATAGAATTGAATGGTACCCAACAAATAAAAAATGTACTGTAGAACATTTGCTTTGAAAAACTTACTTAATAGTCCCTATTGCTACAAGTTATTCATCTAGAATATAGAAGTTTTCAGTTAAGTTCAGTCGCTCAGTCATGTCTGACTCTGTGACCCCATGAATCGCAGCACGCCAGGCCTCCCCTGTCCATCACCAACACCTAGAGTTCACTCACGTCCA
>SJYC01067037.1:0-14364 GCA_006408675.1 Madoqua kirkii
GTATTGCTATGAACTTTCCCCTTAGCATTTTTTTCTTTTAAACTTCAATTTCATACGGTAGAGGAGAATTTCATACAGTTGAAAGAAGAAAAGTACTAGTAATAAGGAAGAGCAATAGTCAAAGCAGAAGAGACGAAAGGAGAGGGAATCCACTTCAGGTGACCTTAATCTTTTCCTAAATAGGAGGTGAGAAAGGTGTATAAAGCATGTCTTTCAGGACTTGAGAGAAGCAGTTTAGCACAGTCATTGGGAGACAGAGACCAAATATTAACTACGAACAACAACAAAAAAAACAGTAACTGCCTCATTCCCCTCACTTAGCCTATGGTTTCACTTGGTGTTTATCCTTTTCAGTAAAATTTTAAAACACAGGATCTCCAATGTGCTATTTTTCTGCTGCATTAAGTGGAACTTAAATCTTGGCCAAACTAAAGAGTAAACCACTAAATTTCATCTTTGAATTACTTCACAACCTAGGAAAATTAGTGAATAAGAGGCTTAAGTATTTAAAGACAGAACTGGGGACAATTATTAAAGCAAAGAGCAAAATAAACAGTAGCAAACAAATGGCCTGGGGCAGTCTGTGGGAGTTAGAAAGTTTAAGTTCATGTTTAGAAATGATGTTATAACAGCTTATTATTGGAGCAGTACATCACTCACAAGTTTCTCATTCATTTGCGCTGTATTTATGTATTACTGTCCAAAGTATTTTAATTTTATGCAAAGCACAAGCAAAGGTATTTATTTAGTGGCATGGGCATTTTTTTTTCTTTTCTCAGCACAGTTATTCAAGGCATAAGTCAGTCTTACACTCTGCCTATATTATCCTAATGAGGCACCACTAATTACCCCCAATACACACACTACCTGCAATGAATGAGAACCCAAAGGGAATTGAAGGTTCCTTAGAATTTAATTTGAAATCTGACTCCCTTAAGTAATGAAAACAACACAGAGGAATACAATAAAATAGTATTAAAGAAAGTAAGGAAGAAAAGACAATTTAGCACTCAATTTTTATACATGTTACTGTGACTTCACAAGTAGCAAAATTTCCATGTCTCTAGCTGTGAAGGGAAATATTTTTAAAATATGGGTCTAAGAGAAATTATACAGCAAATGGAATACCTAAAATCTGTCTTAATGGAACATTTTTCAGCAAAAACATACTTCTATATGTATCAGAAATAGAATGATTTCATAATGAGAGCTATCAGCTAAAACTCTAGGACTGTTTAGATTTTAACATGTGGATGATGCTAAAAACATTGTATTTTGGTAGTTTGATACCTTTCTCTTTGTCTTGATCATGAATATAATATTAGACAATCTACTGACTGGATTCAACATCAATAAGAAGGTTCACTTTAGTTCAAGACATCACAAGGATCCCATTACATACTTGTTAGGAACAGGTATGTTGTACAGGCAGAGATATTTAGAGATTACATAATAAAAAAATCTAACATACTGTAAATGATCTACAACTGAAACTAATCACAGTGTAAAGTTTATTTTTCAAAGCATCCTAAGTGAAGCATGGTTTTGCCAAAATTTGGTATTTTTAATTGGTGAAACTAAAAATGGTATAGACACCTTAATACAAAAAAAAAAATCATAAGATAGTATTCTTAAATCCATTTTATGTAAAAGTTTTCTGTATAAAGAGTCATGCCCTCTGCCACTTCTCATAGAGCGTTATCAGTTTCAGGAAGTAGTAGCACAGGTAGGAATTTCAGTATTGTGAGCCAAAAGTTTAGAAAGAAACCCGTTTCATTGCCATGATTCATCAGTAACATGGGCTTCCTAAACACTTTTTCTTTTCACTCCTAATTCCACATCTTTTTAAAAGTCAATACTTATGTTATAATCCTAGCGTCAGATGCTTGCACACAGGCAAACTTCATACACAATCAGACCAGGAACTCCACAGGGCCGTAAGAGGGCACATAGCCACCTGCCTGCTTTAACAGCCACCCTCAAAGTTATCACAGACTCCCACACCCAGGGCTGGAAAAGGATGCATATGTGGACACTCTCCCACATATAAGTAAGGCCTAGAAATAGTCTTCTGTTCCTAAGGATGAACTATATGACTCACGGTGCATTCTATCCTCTAACTATAAAAAGATCCTATGTTAAGTGTTAAAGGTCCCATCTGCAACACGCTGTGTGAGCTCTCAGTCTCTCAGTCAGGGCACCCCATCCAGGTGCTGGAAGTTTCACTGAAAACAGTTGAAAGAAATAATGAACTTTTAAATTATAATAAGTAAAAGATAATATAATGATAAACTGTATTTGATATTTTTTATGTGTCATAAGTTATTTTAGAGTGACTAAGTACTTCTTAATGACATAACAATAAATGATTATCCCTATTCCAGAAAAGAAATGTTTTCAGTCACAAAAAAATTGCAAATAAAAAATGATTAACCACAGTTTTTACAACAGGAACATTATCACAGATACATTCAAATTTTAGGATGACAATTTGATAAAGGTAAATAATATCTTAGGGAGGCTATAAAAAGAGCAGCTCAAAAATCATAAGAAATGAAAACTATTATTCTTTTCAAATTTTCCAAATAAGCCTACACTCACATTGTTAAAGTGAAATATAACTACAAATGAAATAAAAGTGAGCTGTCTGAAAGACTAAATTCTGCCAATGCAAGTTTCCAGAAACATGGTTAAAATCATTTTTCTCCTGAGATTCAGAGCGGAAAGGTTTTTCCTCCTATTTTTCTGCATGACAGGGTCTTTGCAGATTATAAACAGACACAGAGGATCACTCCTAAAAATCCTGGAGAAAAAAATCAGCATTTTGAGAATCATGTACTAACATGTGTCATGACCTCATACGCAGCTGGCCTCCATGCTCATTACTACCAAGATGACTTCAGTTACGCTTTTCTCTCCTATTTCCATTCCCCAATGTGCACATTCTTCACTCACTCCTAGTATTTCCCTAACTGTACTCTGCAAAACGTAAGATACCCAGGAGACATCAAATGGATGTTCCTGTCAAGTAAGCTCGAAAAATATTTCATGGGGTATCTCTCCCTTCAGAAATCAGAAAATACATTGAATGGGCCAAAAAATGCATCTGGTTGTTTCCTTACCATCTTATGAAAAACCCAGACAAACTTTTCAGTCGATCCAATAGTTTGAGGCAGAACAGGAAAGGCTTTGAAGGACAGGCTAAAGAGGTAGATTTTACTTTGTAGGCAAAGTGAGAAGCACAGACAAGTTTAATTAAGCATGGGACAAATATGATTAATCTGGTTCATAGAGACTATAGGATGCTACTGTGAAAAGGAATGAAAGGACCATCACAATAATCATACAAGACAGGGAAAGGATGAAACAGTAACTAGAAATGGGAGGAGAGTAAACAAAATCTGCAAAGAATGCAGAGTGCCTTGTGAAAACTGGATGTGGCATGAAGAAAAAGGGTGGGAATGAAGATGGCCTAAGTTTTCTAATGTTGCTATTTTCTCAGCGAACTAGAAGGCAAGGTAACCTGAATGCCAGGCAGGTGAGAATGAAGAGAGATGTGAAGGTCTAAAAGCTGAAACTGAAGCAGCCTGTCTCTAGTCCACGACTTTTACAAGGCTTTCTTCTTGAATAGCTTCCCCCCACCTCCTCAGGTGAGACAGGAAGGCAACGAGAGGCTAGAGAGGAATACCCTGCTCCTACGGCTCCAGAACAAGGCTCTGATAAAGCCTTCCCCCTAGAAAGTAGGCTTTTCATGGAGAAAGGCCTGGGTGTCCTTTGTGACAATTGTTAGGAACAGGTATGTTGTACAGGCAGAGATATTTAGAGATTACATAATAAAAAAATCTAACATACTGTAAATGATCTACAACTGAAACTAATCACAGTGTAAAGTTTATTTTTCAAAGCATCCTAAGTGAAGCATGGTTTTGCCAAAATTTGGTATTTTTAATTGGTGAAACTAAAAATGGTATAGACACCTTAATACAAAAAAAAAAATCATAAGATAGTATTCTTAAATCCATTTTATGTAAAAGTTTTCTGTATAAAGAGTCATGCCCTCTGCCACTTCTCATAGAGCGTTATCAGTTTCAGGAAGTAGTAGCACAGGTAGGAATTTCAGTATTGTGAGCCAAAAGTTTAGAAAGAAACCCGTTTCATTGCCATGATTCATCAGTAACATGGGCTTCCTAAACACTTTTTCTTTTCACTCCTAATTCCACATCTTTTTAAAAGTCAATACTTATGTTATAATCCTAGCGTCAGATGCTTGCACACAGGCAAACTTCATACACAATCAGACCAGGAACTCCACAGGGCCGTAAGAGGGCACATAGCCACCTGCCTGCTTTAACAGCCACCCTCAAAGTTATCACAGACTCCCACACCCAGGGCTGGAAAAGGATGCATATGTGGACACTCTCCCACATATAAGTAAGGCCTAGAAATAGTCTTCTGTTCCTAAGGATGAACTATATGACTCACGGTGCATTCTATCCTCTAACTATAAAAAGATCCTATGTTAAGTGTTAAAGGTCCCATCTGCAACACGCTGTGTGAGCTCTCAGTCTCTCAGTCAGGGCACCCCATCCAGGTGCTGGAAGTTTCACTGAAAACAGTTGAAAGAAATAATGAACTTTTAAATTATAATAAGTAAAAGATAATATAATGAAAACTGTATTTGATATTTTTTATGTGTCATAAGTTATTTTAGAGTGACTAAGTACTTCTTAATGACATAACAATAAATGATTATCCCTATTCCAGAAAAGAAATGTTTTCAGTCACAAAAAAATTGCAAATAAAAAATGATTAACCACAGTTTTTACAACAGGAACATTATCACAGATACATTCAAATTTTAGGATGACAATTTGATAAAGGTAAATAATATCTTAGGGAGGCTATAAAAAGAGCAGCTCAAAAATCATAAGAAATGAAAACTATTATTCTTTTCAAATTTTCCAAATAAGCCTACACTCACATTGTTAAAGTGAAATATAACTACAAATGAAATAAAAGTGAGCTGTCTGAAAGACTAAATTCTGCCAATGCAAGTTTCCAGAAACATGGTTAAAATCATTTTTCTCCTGAGATTCAGAGCGGAAAGGTTTTTCCTCCTATTTTTCTGCATGACAGGGTCTTTGCAGATTATAAACAGACACAGAGGATCACTCCTAAAAATCCTGGAGAAAAAAATCAGCATTTTGAGAATCATGTACTAACATGTGTCATGACCTCATACGCAGCTGGCCTCCATGCTCATTACTACCAAGATGACTTCAGTTACGCTTTTCTCTCCTATTTCCATTCCCCAATGTGCACATTCTTCACTCACTCCTAGTATTTCCCTAACTGTACTCTGCAAAACGTAAGATACCCAGGAGACATCAAATGGATGTTCCTGTCAAGTAAGCTCGAAAAATATTTCATGGGGTATCTCTCCCTTCAGAAATCAGAAAATACATTGAATGGGCCAAAAAATGCATCTGGTTGTTTCCTTACCATCTTATGAAAAACCCAGACAAACTTTTCAGTCGATCCAATAGTTTGAGGCAGAACAGGAAAGGCTTTGAAGGACAGGCTAAAGAGGTAGATTTTACTTTGTAGGCAAAGTGAGAAGCACAGACAAGTTTAATTAAGCATGGGACAAATATGATTAATCTGGTTCATAGAGACTATAGGATGCTACTGGAAAAGGAATGAAAGGACCATCACAATAATCATACAAGACAGGGAAAGGATGAAACAGTAACTAGAAATGGGAGGAGAGTAAACAAAATCTGCAAAGAATGCAGAGTGCCTTGTGAAAACTGGATGTGGCATGAAGAAAAAGGGTGGGAATGAAGATGGCCTAAGTTTTCTAATGTTGCTATTTTCTCAGCGAACTAGAAGGCAAGGTAACCTGAATGCCAGGCAGGTGAGAATGAAGAGAGATGTGAAGGTCTAAAAGCTGAAACTGAAGCAGCCTGTCTCTAGTCCACGACTTTTACAAGGCTTTCTTCTTGAATAGCTTCCCCCCACCTCCTCAGGTGAGACAGGAAGGCAACGAGAGGCTAGAGAGGAATACCCTGCTCCTACGGCTCCAGAACAAGGCTCTGATAAAGCCTTCCCCCTAGAAAGTAGGCTTTTCATGGAGAAAGGCCTGGGTGTCCTTTGTGACAGTTACTCATCCACTCCCCCTGTCAGAGTCATGAAGGAGTCATTCTCAGATCCTCACTGGGAGGACTTGATGGAGTGCCTGTAGGCAAGGTCCATAGAAATGTAGACCAAGAGCCCCCAGGAGTTTCTAACTCTCACTAGTGCATACGCAGCCTCTGGCAATTTATCAAAATTATTAATACCACGTAAGTGTTACTGCTTTGGCAGCTTATGCTCCAGGTAAGCAGATCTTGGCTGATATGCTCTGGATACAACCATCTCTCCAGATTTCAGGGCGGTCAATCAATCAATTCAGTTGCTCAGTTGTATCTGACTCTTTGCGACCCCGTGAGTAGCAGCACACTAGGCCTCCCATCCATCACCAACTCCCGGAGTCCATCCAAACCCATGTCCAATGAGTCGTGATGCCATCCAACCATCTTATCCTCTGTCATCCCCTTCTCCTCCTGCCCTCAGTCTCCTCTTGCCTTCAGGGTGGTAGTCTGCCCTATACCCTCAGTTCTATTATGGGAGGTATGGATATTTTAGTTTGTCCAGATTTTTCTTATTGTAAGATAGAATGACAACTTCCAAGATCTTTAAATGTTAGAGCTGATAATGGAAGTCTCATCATCCACATTTCCTATCAATTTAGTATTAAAATACACACATACACAATTCTTCCAGATCCCCATTCTCAACAAGGAATAAGGAAAGAAAATGCATGTATAGACCACATTCAAAGATGCTAAGAACTGATACTTCCTTCAGTATATTATGGTGCAAACCTGGTATTTTAGAGTCAAAAGCTCTGGCCTTGACACTGCTCAGATGTAACACATCATGTCTGCCTTTAACACCTCTAATCTTAATTCAATCAAATAGATAAGAAATCACTTTTGGTTATAACATATGTGGGAGTTAACTATTATTATCATAACTCTAGGTGGCATTTTCATTTTAAAATAAGATGAGACTGACAATGCTTTATGAGTGTAATCACCACTGAGTAATTTTCAGACAGTGAGGAGAATCAATATTCTTCTTTGTACAGGTATTTACCACTATGGCTCAGTTTCTTTATTTCATAGCTTTTGTCTGTTACTCTTCTTAAACTAACAGTAAATTTTTAACATTAATTGTGAGCAAAGATTTCATGTTTTTATTCAATTAATTTGCAGTTATGGAAATTTTCAAAGATAAACAAAAACAGAGACCAATAATGGACTATTATGTACCCATAATTCAGTCTCAGTAATAATCTACATTTTTTCCATTCTTGCTTCATCTCTCCCCTCCACTATTTTTTCCAGAATATTTTAAAGCAAATCCCAGATAACATACAAATACTTCAGCAAACATCTCTACTGGACAGGAACATCCATTCACTGGGTACAGTGACTCTGTCCTAATGCCTTTTGGGAAGAAGTGAGCTTGTTTCCTTCGTAGGAGTGACAGCTGCATGTTTTTGCTATCAATGGTGTTTGGAAATCTAGACGTGAGTAGGAGAGCACATGTGAGTGTTGAGAAATCAAAGAGGTGAACCAATGTGGATATTTGGCACTGATCTCTCATCTGCCCTTCTAACCTCCATCTTATAGCTGGACAGGTCAATAAACTAAGAACATTTTTCTTGTACTCAGAATTCTGGATAAGAATTAGTTTCGCAAATATAAGCAACTCATCTAAGATCATGAAAGCAAAACTGCAGCAGAGGTCATTTTCCTTTCGGCTGTCTCAATGGCAAACAAGGACGAGGAAATGTGAGCTTTTTCTATAGCAGTGCGTATAGCAGCACTTTCAATTTTCTGGTGTCAAAAGTAATTGTAGCCACAGCCACAGCAGTCTTCCTAATTACTGGATTGCAGTTATGTTCTTAAACTCACAGCTCTAGCAAAGCCTCACATGCAAGCAGCTCTTGTGTGCATCAGTTCTATACTCTTTCCAAGTCATTCCAATAGGAACAATCTTTTATAATCAGGTAATTCCCTCACATTAAAAAGGTTCCTGTTTAAAACACATGTTTTTCTATTTCTTGGACTAGATCCTGACATACATTATTTGATAGATCTGTGTGTCTGTGGAACTGATACTAAATTTTCATGAATCAATACTTTGTTTGTATACTATTTTTTCTACTCTTACTTGTCCTATTTAAAATTCCCTTAAATCTATATTCACTTTTAAATTTGAATTTCCTATTCAAATTTGATATACTATTCTACACTACTCATTAAATAAAATGTTCATTGCAATGTTTCAAATTATTCCATGACCCACCAACAAGTTGCAAGCCTCAGTTTAAAAGACAATACTTGGGGAGGACACGATGGCAGAGGGCTAGGTGGAAGTGGAATACAGATGCATCAGGAACACACGGCAGATGCCGAGGATCTCGCAGAGAAGCAGCTGAGTTCTGGCAGGAGTCCCTGATAACTGGAAAGGAAAATACGGACCCACGCAAAACTCGGCGGGATGAAGGAAGGAAGGGAAAAAGAGGAGGAAAGTGAGTGCACCCAGGGGTTGAGGGAACGGAAGTGGGAGTGAGATCCCCACATCCAGGGCAACCAACTGGGACAGAAGAAAAGCACGTGAGACTATCAGAGAGTGGACAGCTGACTGTGTCGATCTGAATGAAGAGAGAACCACACAGACAGTCCATGCCACAGCCCTATGTACTCTGGACAGGAATCCAAGTCCACGGGAACTTATGCAGCTGGGAGCTGGAGCATGGGGATTGGGGCAAAAAATCAGAAAGAGAAATTAAGGAAATCAATCCCATTCATCACTGCAACAAAAAGAATAAAATATCTAGAAATAAACCTACGTAAAGAGACAAAATACCTACATACAGTAAACTTTAAGACATCAAAGAAAGAAATCAATGACACAAACAGATACAGAGATATACCACATTCTTGGATTAGAACAATCAATATTCTGAAAATGACTATACTACTCAAAGTAACCTTTCAAGGGATTCAGTGCAATTCCTATCAAGTTACCAACTGCATTTTTCAAAGAACAAGAATAAAAATTTCACAATTTGTATGAAAACACAAAAGACTCCAAACAGCCAAAGTAATCGAGAAAGAAAAATGGAGCTGAAGGAATCAATCTGCCTGACTTCAGATTATACCACAAAGTAACAGTAGGCAAGATAGTATAGCACTGGCACAGACAGAAATACAGACCAGTGGAACAAGACAGAAAGCCCAGAGATATGGGCCTCGTATCTCTGACAGAAAGAGGCAAGAATACACAATGGAGAAAAGGCAGTCTCTTCAACAAGGGCTGCTGGAGAAACTGGACAGTTACATGTAAAAGAATGAGATTAGAACACTTCCTAACACCCCCACAAAAATAAAACTCAAAATGAGTTTAAGACCTAAATGTAAGACCAGAAACTGTAAAACTCTTAGAGGAAGCCATAGGCAAAATACTCTGACATAAATCACAGCAAGATCCTCTATGATCCATCTCCCAAAGTAATGGAAGCAAAAACAAAGACAAACAAATGGGACATAATAAAACTTAAAAGCTTTTGTACAGCAAAGGAAACCCATACATAAGATGAAAAGACAACCCTCAGAATGGAAGAAAATTACCGCAAATGAAGCACCTAACTTAGGGTTAATCTCAAGAAATGCAAGCAGCTCATGCAGCTTAATATCAGAAAAACAAACAACTCAGTGAAGAAATGGAAACCTAAACAGACATTCATTCAAAGAAGACATACAGATGGCTGATGAACACATGAAAAAATGCTCGATATCACTTATTATTGGAGAAATGCAAATCAAAACCCCAATAAGCTATCACCTTACACTGGTAAGAACGGCCAACATCAAACAATGTGCAAACAATAAACGCTAGACAGGAGGTGGAGGAGGGAACCCTCCTGCACTACTGGTGGGGATGTAAACTGGTACAGCTACTCTGGAGAACAGTGTGGACATTCTTAAAAAACTAGGAATAAAACTATCATATTACGCAGCAATTCCACAACTGGGCATATACCCTGAGAAAACCACAATTCTAAAATACACGTGTATCCCAATGTCCATGGCAGCACTATTTACAATAGCCAGGACATGGAAGCAATTTGGATATCCACCGACAGATAAATAGATAAAGAAGTTGTGGTACATAAATACAAAGAATTTTGCTAAGTCATAAAAAAGAACAACTTTGAGTCAGTTCTATAGTCAGATGGATGAACCTAGAGCCTGTTATACAGAGTAAAGTAAGTCAAAAAGAGAAAAAAAATCGTATATTAAGACATATACATGGAATCTAGGAAAGTGGTACTGATGAAACTGTTTACGTGGCAGCAAGAGAGACACAGACATGGAGAACAGACCCGTGGGCCCAGCATGGGAAGGAGAGGCTGGGACGAACGAAGAGAAGAGCACCGCAACGTATGCATGACCGTAAGCGTAACAGCGGCCAGGGAGAGCGCCAGTGAACATCTGCTGGAGGACTCAGGGGGCACAATCTGGCTCTCTGCAAACCTCCAGGGGCAAGATGGGGCGGGAGGGAGCTTAAGGAAGGAAGGGACATATGTACACCTACGGCTGATTCACGCTGATGTATGGCAGAAACCAAAACAACACTGGGAAACAATTATTCTCCAATTTAAAAATAAAACAAATACGGAAATGTAAAAAAGAAAGTGAACTGCTAACCCCCGCCCAAAGAAAACCATTGCCTGCACCACAGTCTTATTAAAAGAGCTTCAAGTATATTGCAGAAAAATCACAGCCGTGTTTACTTATTTTTCTTTTATTTCACCGAGTCTTCAGAGTAGACAATATGGAGTCTGTCATTCCAGCTGTCATTTTCTTGACCTTTACCTAAGTGGGAGACAGCTCTCAGTAATATCTCCACATAGCTAATAAATATTTTAAGCAACATCAAAAATGGAGACAAAAATTTAAATAAAGCAGTATGACTGACACAAGTTTGGAGAAAACTGTTCTTAATTTAAAAGAATGCAAGTTTTTCATAAAATCATTTTCTGAAAGCTTTCATTGACCAGACTTGATTTTCTTATTAAAACATACCTCCAGAAACCATATGCAATGTTTGATTTTTTTCTCCATCTACTCATTAGTCAAACAGAAATAAATCTAATGGGGACCAAAGGAATTTATGTAAACTAAGCATCCTTAAATCTTGGTATATGAATAGTGAACTATATTCAGTTTTTAGTTCTTGATTCCAAAACCAATAAAATCACAGCAAAAGCTTAAATGAATCCACAGATCTCAAAGGATAACAGATCATAAAACTCCCACAGATTTGGCAAGGTGGCAGTCACTGACAGAAGGAGAACAAGATACATAAATATAAGCCAAAGTTCCACAATTTTTATCCTAAAAAATTGACCTTTATGTAAAAAGTACAGTCCTTAAATATAAAATAATTTTCTATTTTAACAAACAGCTAACATTAATAAGTACTCTATTTATGCATTATATTTCTCCCTTCTAAGTGAAAAAATTATTTGAATTAATTTGAATCATAAAGCTCAACAGGCTTAAACTTTGATTTTAGTGTTCTGAATGGAAATCTTCCAAAATGTATAAGTTTCTTTCTTACTTAGTGAAACAAAATAAAATGAATATTAGTCTTTGATGCTTTCTCATTATCATAATAAGGTACAAAAGCTTAAATGAATCCACAGATCTCAAAGGATAACAGATCATAAAACTCCCACAGATTTGGCAAGGTGGCAGTCACTGACAGAAGGAGAACAAGATACATAAATATAAGCCAAAGTTCCACAATTTTTATCCTAAAAAATTGACCTTTATGTAAAAAGTACAGTCCTTAAATATAAAATAATTTTCTATTTTAACAAACAGCTAACATTAATAAGTACTCTATTTATGCATTATATTTCTCCCTTCTAAGTGAAAAAATTATTTGAATTAATTTGAATCATAAAGCTCAACAGGCTTAAACTTTGATTTTAGTGTTCTGAATGGAAATCTTCCAAAAGGTATAATTTTCTTTCTTACTTAGTGAAACAAAATAAAATGAATATTAGTCTTTGATGCTTTCTCATTATCATAATAAGGTTTCTCATTATCATAATCAATTACCATCCCATTCTGAAATTCTGTGCTGCCCTCAGGAATTACTGATATGTGACAAAATGCTAAAAGTGAAAACACAGGACACTGGTGTTAGACAACCTGGTTCAGATCAAGGAACTCACAACTTTCTAGTCCTGTGAAAATGGGCAAACTACTTAACATCACTACATTTGTTCCATCTGTTATAAAACAGGGATCATAATACTGTACTCAGGCAGTCACTAGAAGGCAAGAGAGTATAGTAATGAAATCAACAATATAAAACCAAACATCTATCACTTCTCAAATTAGAATATTTCCTAATTCTGAATAATGGATATAATTGTACAAACAATTGGTAAATAAGTAGGGCACAACTTTCTTTGCAGAACCAAATAACAAAAACTTTTAGAGTTGAAAGCACACAAATAAGGTGGTAAATTTAAACCTTATGTTGCAATATATTTAAAATAAATGCTTCTGCAAACTGTATCATTTCAAATATTTGTTTGATGCTACTATATAGACAACCAATTTTTAATACTGTACACCAGAAATCTTGCAAAATAGGGATATTTACAAACATCCAAAAATTAGTTTATAAAAAATTGAGACATTTAAGAAAACCTAGAAAATTGAAGAAAATTGAAGAAAACCTAGAAAATACCATTTGCATGGAGTAAAGGATCAGTCTAACCCATGCTGTTCCACGGATTCAAGGTTAATTACAATCTAAAATTACAAAAGAGTCTCTGTGGAAACTGACCAGCTGATTCTAAAATTTATATGGAAATGAAAAAGCCCAAGAATAAACAAGTCAATCTTGAAAAAGGACAAAGTGTAAGAATTCTATCCATTATAAAGTTTTTTATAGTGATTTATTTATATATATATAAATACCTAATACATATAAAATATATTTCTATATAATTTTACATATACTCTTTCAGAATTTTCCACAGTTTATTGTAATCTACACAGTCAAAGACTTTGGCATAGTCAATAAAGCAGAAATAGATGTTTTTCTGGAACTCTCTTGCTTTTTCAATAATCCAGATCATTGGCAATTTGATCTCTGGTTCCTCTGCCTTTTCTAAAACCAGCTTGAACATCTGGAAGTTCACGGTTCACATATTGCTGAAGCCTGGCTTGGAGAATTTTGAGCATTACTTTACTAGAGTGTGAGATAAATGCATTTGTGTGGTAGTTTGACCGTTCTTTGCCACTGCCTTTCTTTGGGACTACCTTTTCTAGTCCTGTGGCCACTACTGAGTTTTCCAGATTTGCTGGCATATTGAGTGCAGCACTTTCACAGCATCATCTTTCAGGATTTGAAACAGCTCAACTGGAATTCCGTCACCTCCATTAGCTTTGTTCGTAGTGATGCTTCCTAAGGCCTACTTGACTTCACATTCCAGGACGTCTGACTCTAGGTGAGTGATTACACCACTGTGATTACCTCTGTGGATAATCATAAACTGTGGAAAATTCTGAGAGATGGGAATACCAGACCACCTAACCTGCCTCTTGAGAAACCTATATGCAGGTCAGGAAGCAACAGTTAGAACTGGACATGGAATAGACTGGTTCCAAATAGGAAAAGGAGGACATCAAGTCTGTATGTTGTCACCCTGCTTATTTAACTTATATGCAGAGTACATCATGAGAAGCACTGCGCTGGAAGAAGCACAAACTGAAATCAAGATTGCTGGGAGAAATATCAATAACCTCAGATATGCAGACGACACCACCCTTATGGCAGAAAGTGAAGAGGAACTAAAAAGCCTCTTGATGAAAGTGAAAGAGGAGAGCGAAAAAGTTGGCTTAAAGCTCAACATTCAGAAAACGAAGATCATGGCATCTGGTCCCATCACTTCATGGCAGATAGATGGGGAAACAGTGGAAACAGTGTCAGACTTTATTTTGGGGGGCTCCAAAATCACTGCAGATGGTGACTGCAGCCATGAAATTAAAAGACACTTACTCCTTGGAAGGAAAGTTATAACCAACCTAGAGAGTATATTCAAAAGCAGAGACATTACTTTGCCAACAAAGGTCCATCTAGTCAAGGCTATGGTTTTTCCTGTGGTCATGTATGGATGTGAGAGTTGGACTGTGAAGAAGGCTGAACGCCAAAGAATTG
>SJYC01067039.1:0-19416 GCA_006408675.1 Madoqua kirkii
ATGCTGATATGAAAAATATCTTCCAAAAAAGGCTAAATTCTGAAAAGCAGCATTGTTATCTTTAAAAAATTCAGGCCAAGTGTAAAGAGAATTCTATTCAAAGAGGAAAATTTCTCAGACTGCATTTCTGTCAAGCACATCACTCAATTCATCATTTTTATCTACTAGCTATGTGCAATACTGATATCAATGGAATTTGTATATTTTTACAGACAAATAACATATACAACTAAACATAAAAATCAATATAAGAATATTGTATCATTAAATCTTTCAGCTTTTGTTCAAATTTTTAAAATATTATTATAGCAACAGAAGGCAGCTCAGAATGAACTTCTTCAAATCTCCCCCAAAGTCTCTGAAACATATATATATAATGTTTATCAATGAGAGTTATTCAAAGTAAAATACTATGATCACTCTGCAATTTGATGGGTTTCTTCCTGATGGAACAGTTTTAACGTTCAAACGAGCAACATATAAAATTTTTTCAAACTAGGTATTATTATTATATATTTTAAGATAAACCAAAGGAGAAGACAAGAAAAAAAACTATTTCAAGACTTACTAACTACAGAAAATATCACTGTTGCTCAAGATACACTGTCAATACTGGGTACCTACCCTAAAAGACACAAATGTCAATATATTATATAGCTTGACCCTCCTGCTGCTTGCTATAAATGTAGTATGAGTGGAATTTGGTGACGAAAAACCAAAAAAAAAAAACAAAAAAAAGTAAAATTAAAAGAACAAATTCCCTTTCATTTGAAAGCTGAGATAGTTATCAAAGTTGCAAAGAACACAAAGGGAGAAGTTCAGAAATTAGATGGCACTTAAAGCAAAAAGGTATAAAATTATCTCTAAACAGCCTTTGATATTAACATTCTTGGAACTGTTACAGCACATATTGTATCAAAAATGCTAAATATGTTTTTATAAGCTCTAGCATGGACAGGTTCTTAGTAAAATTTATCATTCATTAAACAAATTATTTAATATACAGGTCTTCTATTTTTCCTATGATCAAACAACTTCCTGGCCACCTGACCACCCCTTTAAAACCCTGAGGAGCCATTTGCCCTATCTGGTAAGGAGCACTGCTTTCCTCCTAGGTCATTCTGCCCTCTATCCTTCACTTAACCTAGCCAGACCACACTAGGGAGCTATATGTCATGCACACAATTCCAGTCTCTTTATACCTAAGAAACCAGAATTCTTCAAACTTCACCCATCTATGAATATATATATTGGGGGATATGTATATACATATATCTCCCATTTCAATCAGCTCTTGATGATTCTCAGCTCCCAGTCATTTGGCCAACAACCCTGAGATCTACCCACTTGACTTCCAAAAGCCTGACACCTGGCAGGATGGCACAACTTTCTGTTTTTCTCGGGAATCAAAAGGAGCACATGCAGGAGTCCATGGGTGGACTCATTCTGATTTCTACTTCCCATACAGGTCACCCAGATCCAGCCCTGATACGTCTAGAGACGTGCTACTCAAAGAGGGGCCCACAGACTCCCTAATAACTACCCACTGGTAGCACTGGAAAACAATCACATCTTGCTGTCAAGAGGTAAGAATCTCTGCACATCTGAATACTCAGGGCATTCCTTGTCAAGAGAGTAAGCAGCATCTTCTTTCTTCGGGGAAAGAGTCTAAGGAGGAGTCAAATCCATTCTTTCTCGGTCTCCACAGGAGTACGTGTGACCATTAAACCAAAGGAAGAACAACAGACTAGGAGCAGAATTCGTTTGTCACTTCCAGATCACTGCTGTCAGGAGAGGACACGTGACTCTTCCACACCCTGATCTCCGCCACCATCTGGATAACAATGAAGTTTATGATGGGGATAGTAACTCCATGAGATGGAAGAAGCCTCAATTTCTGAATGGATGCTTGCCAACCTGAAGCAGCCACGACTATTATGTAAGTAGGAGATAAGCTTCACTGAACCAGCCATTAAATTTTTGGATTTGTTACTGCCGACAGGGGCTTCCCTGGTGGCTCAGATGGTAAAGATTCTGACTGCAATGCAGGAGACCCAGGTTCCATCCCTGAGTTAGGAAGATCCCCTGGAGAAGGGAACGGTATCCACTCCAGTATTCTTGCCTGGAGAACCCCAGGGACGGCGGAGCCTGGTGAGCTGCTTTCTATGGGGTTGCACAGAGTCAGACATGACTGAAGTGACTTAACAGCAGCAAAGCTAACTCTTTTATTTATATAATACTTGGATTAGACTTCCAAGTTTTCCTAGACTTCTCCAAATATTTACATATTTGTAGGTATACACAAGCTATAAAATAAACATTTCTTCACAGTATAATTGGGTCTTAAAGTCACTATTGCAATTCAGTAAAAATTTATTGGGCTTTTATTCTTACCTACTATATATAATTAGGAGGAACACGTGTGTGATTCTCAATCAGATTTTTGCCCCTCACAGGACATTTGGCAATGTCAGAGACATTTATGGTGTCAAAAATGGGGGAAGAAAATACCACTGGCATCTAGTGGAGAAGACCAAAAACACTGCTAAATATCCTACACTACATAAGAAAGTCCCTCAGAACAAAGAATTATCTGATTCAAACATCATAATACATAGGTTAAGACATGCACCCTAGAGTAATTTACAATCTAGGGCAAAACTCTATACTTCAATGAAGCCCCTAAAATTTAGGATGACCATTTAAATTAAAAGATGACTCCAAAAAGATGCAAGGGTAGACCACATATTAAAAACACATGCACTCACACACACACACATACCTATTAGGCCTTGAAACTGTGTTTCTCAAAGGGTGACAGGAGGCAGTGGTAAGATAACTAAATAGATGGAGGAGCAAACAAACCCTGTCAGACCTCAGGCAGCCCACATCAGAATTGAGAAGGGGCAGGGTTCTCGAAAATTAACATCAGGACTTCCCGGCAGTCCAGTGGTCAAGACTCCACGCTCTCAATGCAAGCAGCACAGGTTTGAGCCCTGGCTGGGGAGCTAAGATCCCACATGCCACACAGTGTAGCCAAAAAATTAAAATATAGTCACTTTCATTTTTTTCTCAAAGACCTACCTCAAGGCATTATCCCACTAAAAGAAAAGTGAATTTCCTGTATTGTATAAATATTTTTAAACATCAGTTATAATAGGCTGTGGACCTTACTCAGGGCCTTCTTTTCAAAGGAGCATCAAAACGGTTCTTAAGACCTCAATTTATTTTCTTCCTTATGTTAACTGCAACCTGGGAACAAATTACTCAGATCTCTCAGTGGGACTCTTGGTAAAAATTGACAAAAAAGGCTAACACAAAAATATTAAGGCATGAAAAATGTCGTTAAAAATCTCTCCATAAACATACCAGTAAGTTTTTTATAAAATTATATTCTTTAATAAAGATGCCAAAAATAAGCCTAGATTATTTCTAAGAGCCTCTTCATTTCTGGTCCCATCACTTCATGGCAAACAGATGTGGCAAAAATTGAAACAGTGATAGATTTATTTTCTTGGGCTCCAAAATAACTGTGGATGGTGATTGCAGCCATGAAAATAAAAGACATTTGCTCCTTGGAAGAAAAGCTATGACAAACCTAGATAGCATAATAAAAAGCAGACACGTCACTTTGCCAACAAAGGTCTGTCTAGTCAAGGCTATGGTTTTTCCAGTAGTCATGTACAGATGTGAGAGTTGGACTATAAAGAAGCCTGAGCGCCGAAGAATTGATGCTTTTGAACTGTGGTGTTGAAGATTCTTGAGAGTCTCTTGGACTGCAAGGAGATCCAAACAGTGCATCCTAAAGGAGATCAGCCCTGAATATTCAGTGGAAGCGCTGACACTGAAGCTGAAGCTCCACTACTTTGGCTACCTGATGCAAAGAGTTGAGTTACTGGAAAAAACCCTGATGCTGGAAAAGACTGAGGACAGGAGGAGAAGAGGGTGACAGAGGATGAGATGGTTGGATGGAATCATCAACTCCACTGGATATAAGTCTGAGCAAACTCCAGGAGATAGTGAAGGACAGGGAAGCCTGGCATGCTGCAATCCATGGGGTTGCAAAGAGTCGGACACAACTAAGCAACTGAACAACAACAATTTCTAAAACTGTATGATTCTACACATCAATATTTTGTATATCTTTAGGTGAGACCAATTTACGTTAGATAACAGAAAAAAAGAACTAACTTTCTTATTAACATATGTTCAGCAGGGTTAAAGGAATTCACAAATATTGTGAGTTGCTAAGTTTATAGCAGTTACTTATATAGGCTGCTACAAATAAAACCAGGACATTTTTCTGAACCACAGATCTTAAAGAAATTCGGTACTGACTTTTCTGGTAGATGTTGACCATAACTAGATGCTAGTATATTGCATTTTACAAAATATACAAAATGATCTGAAATTTGAGTTTCTGAAAATAAAAGGTTTAAACTCACTAGGTGAGTAATTTAAAATTATCCCATAAAATTTTTTACACTGATTGTTTTGAAATGCGAATAAACCAGTGTGATTCTGAATGGAATTCTAATACATGTACCTCTGTGACTACATGTGTTGGAATGTTTTAAAATCATATTTAAACTCTTATAAAGGCTTATTATAAGAGAAATATTCAACACTAATATTTAAGACATTATTTTTTTAACTGTTACTCTCCATTAAATTAATTCATAGGTTATTCACAAATTGTCGGCTTTACTACATCTTTAATAAATTGTGGCCTTCCTAGTGGCACAGATGGTAAAGGATCTGCCTACAGTCCAGGAGACCTTAGTTCCATCCCTGAGTTGGAAAGACCCCATGGAGAAGGGAATGACTACCTACTGTAGTATTCTTGCCTGGAGAATTCTATGGAAAGAGGATCCTGGAGGGCTACAGTCCACATGGTCGCAAAGAGTCAGACATGACTTAGTGATTAACACTTTTAATAAACTGCAAAAGATTACTGTATTCAGCCCTATGGAGAAAACTGTAAGTGGATTATGTAATATAATTACAAAGCAAAATAACTAGTAAGAAGAATGAAAAAGTTAAAAAGTAAATAAATGACTTCATCAAAATGTAAAACATTTAATTTTTATTGAGGATACAGTAGTGAAAAGAAGAGATAAAATCCCTGCCCAGATGCACCTTAGAGGCTAGTGGACTGGAACACAACGAGCAGAATGTACATTCTAGCATACTTTACTAACAAACGAGTGTATGTCTCCATAAAAATTAATTGCATCATCCCTGTTCTAGGAAAATCAAGAATCTTTCCCTAGTTGATTGGCAAAAAAAAAAAAAAAATGGATTTCTTCCTTTCCATTGGAAAACACCCATCAGATCTTTGGTAGGATATATACTGTCATCAGTGAGAAGGAATCACCATTTCTGGGCTGTTCTCCTTCCTTCAACACGGCAGTGTGCAACAGGATATGCTGGATGAAAAGTGTGTTTAACAAGTTAACTCCAGGGTGGCAATATCTAACAGTATACCAGTTAGACTATATACTCCTCTGGGTTGGGAGAAAAAAGCTAATTCAGGCACAGTGTCCAGAACTGGTATTAACATGACAGATCTTTATTCTTCTTTTCAGAGGCTTTAAACAGCTCCATACACAAGGAATGCATTCACTAAATATGTATTCACAAAGTAGTTAATTTAGACATGCACAGTAAAGTTTATATTAGAAAAGTTACAGACAGGATAGTAATAACGTGATACAGAAACAGCATAATGACAAAGAAAGCTTTCTTTAAAGATTTTAAACCCTTCTCATAGATTTTTTTTTTAAGAGACACAGTATAAGCCAGATGTATCCTCTCTCTCCCTCCCGCTCTCTCTAAATGGCTTTTTGGGGAGCTCATTTGTTTTGAAATAATTTCCTTATAAAATTACCGGCAATTGCACTGCCATAGCTTAGCCAGAAAGCAAAAGGAATGCTTGTGACTTCACTGGTTTGAAGGGATACACACAAATCTGTTCCATTCACATATTTTTCTGACAGATTCCTGATAACCATGTCCTAAAACCATGTCCTAAAATGATGAAGAAAGCAGGAGATAGTCAACTTTTTACTCAAAGCCAAGCAAAATTAAAGCAGAAATAATCAATTATTCCTTCACTCCCAGCAAGAAATGCCACCACACTGCAGCATTCAACAACAAGCATCACTTCCAGTACGAATAAGAGCCCTGCTCTATGGGGTGCTTCACCTGCTCCTTTACCAGGACCCCTCACAATAAGCTAATGCTCCAGGCCACTTTTTCTTCCCCTTTCCCCTTCTGATTTTACATGAAGACAAAAGAAAATTACCTAAATGTTTCCAAGGCAGTGGTTCTCATTCTAACTACATGTTACCTATCGAAAACACTATAAGTTTCCTCAAAAAAAAAAAAAAATAGAACTACCAGATGATTCAGCAATTCCACTACTGGGTATTTATTCAAAGAAAGTAAAAACACTAAATACAAAAAATAAATGTATCCCTTTGCTTATTGCAGCATTACTTATCATATAAGAAAAGTATAAGATAAGCCAAGATATACCATCAACCTAAGCAACCATCAACACATGAATGGATAAAGAAGATGTGGTATACATATACAATAGAATACTTCTCAGCTATAAAAAACAAAGAATGAAAATTTGCCACTTGCAACACATGGATGGACCTAAAGGGTATTATGCTAAGTAAAGTAAGTCAGAGAAAGAAAAATACCATACGATTTTACTTATATGTGTGACCTAAAAAACAAAACAAATGAACAAACAGAACAAAAGAGGCACAAGTTGCAGATACAGAAAATAAATAGGCGGTGGCCAGACAGGCTTAGCACTGGAGGCATTAAAAAGAAAAAAAGGTGAGGAAGATTAAAATGTGTAAACTTGCTATTGCAAAATGAATGAATCCATAATTATGTAATATGTCTGTATGGGACATATTATAACTAGACTTCCTGTGGTGATAATTTTGAAAGGCATATAAAAGAATCAATATGCTATATTACAGGACTTGCCTAGAGGCTCAGTGGTAAAGAATCCACCTGCCAATACAGGAGAAGTGGGTTTGATCCTTGGGTCAAGAAGACCCCTGGAGAAGAAAACCTATTCTAGCATTCTTGCCTGGAAAATCCCATGGACAGAGAAGACTGGCAGGCTACAGTCCAAGGGGTTGCAAGAGTCAGACATGACTGAGCAACTAAACAACAGCAATAATAATATGTAAATGGATCAAATATATAAATAGTACTATAAATGTACATACATAATACTACAGCATAACCCTTATGATTATAAAGTGGAAGTGACAAATAGATTTAAGGGACTAGATCTGATAAAGTACCTGATGAACTATGGACAGAGGTTCGTAACACTGTACAGGAGGCAGGGATCAAGACCATCCCGAAGAAAAACAAATGCAAAAGAGCAAAATGGCTGTCTGAGGAGGCCTTACAAATAGCAGTGAAAAGAAGACAAGCCAAAAGCAAAGGGGAAGAGGAAAGATATAAGCATCTGAATGCAGAGTTCCGAAGAATAGCAAGGAGAGATAAAAAAGCCTTCTTCAGCAATCAATGCAAAGAAATAGAGGAAAACAACAGAATGGGAAAGACTAGAGATCTCTTCAAGAAAATTAGAATACCAAGGGAACATTTCATGCAAAGATGGGCTCAATAAAGGACAGAAATGGTATGGACCAAACAGAAGCAGAAGGTATTAAGAGGTGGCAAGAATACACAGAAAAACCGTACAAAAAAGATCTTCATGACCCAGATAATCACGATGGTGTGACCACTCACCTAGAGCCAGACATCCTGGAATGTGAAGTCAAGTGGGCCTTAGGAAGCATCACTATGAACACAGCTAGTGGAGGTGACAGAATTTCAGTTGAGCTATTTCAAATCCTGAAAGATGATGCTGTGAAAATGCTGCACTCAATAAGTCAGCATCCTTGGAAAACACAGCAGTGGCCACAGGACTGGAAAGGTCAGTTTTCATTTGAATCCCAAAGAAGGGCAATGCCAAAGAATGCTCAAACTACCACACAATTGCACTCATCTCACATGCTAGCAAAGTAATGCTCAAAATTCTCCATGCCAGGCTTCAGCAATACGTGAACCATGAACTTTCTGATGTTCAAGCTCGTTTTAGAAAAGGCCGAGGAACCAGAGATCAAACTGCCAACATCCGGTGGATCATGGAAAAAGCAAGAGAATTTTAGAAAAACATCTATTTCTGCTTTATTGACTATGCCAAAGCCTTGGACTGTGTGGATCACAATAAAATATGGAAAATTCTGAAAGAGATGGGAATACCAGACCACCTAACCTGCCTTCTGAGAAAACTGTTTGCAGGTCAGGAAGCAACAGTTAGAACTGGACATGAAACAACAGACTGGTTCCAAATCGGGAAAGGAGTATGTCAAGGCTGTATACTGTCACCCTGCTTATTTACTATCTAGGTGTTGGAGAAGACTCTTGAGAGTCCCTTGGACTGCAAGGGGATCCAATCAGTCCATCCTAAGGTAGATAAGTCCTGGGTGTTCACTGAAAGGACTGATGTTGAATTGAAACTCCAATACTTTGGCCTCCTGATGTGAAGAGCTGACTCATTTGAAAAGACCCTGATGCTGGGAAAGATTGAGGGCAGGAGAAGGGGAAGACAGAGGATGAGACAGTTGGATGGCATCACCGACTCAATGGACATTGGTTTGGGGGGACTCCGGGAGTTGGTGATGGACAGGGAGGCCTGGTGTGCTGCAGTTCATGGGATCGCAAAGAGTCGGACATGACTAAGCAACTCAACTGAGCTGAACAGCATAATATATCCTTAAAGTCTGTTGTAGAAAAAGTATTTAATTTGTGATATAACATAACGTACCTTTTGCGCTCAGGCTCAAAAGAATTGGACATGACTTAGTGACTAAACAACAATAATGTCGTGTTATAGGAACCTATACAGCATTGTAGGTCAATCATACTTTAAAAACCAAAAAACAAACTTTACAGAAAGAGATCAGATGTGTGGTTACCAGGGGCGGGGTTGGGTGAATTGGAGGAAGGTGGTAAACAGGTCCAAATTTCCAGTTATATGAGATAAATAAGTACTAATAATGCAATGTACAACATTACATAAATATAAATAAGACTGCTATACATTAGATGTGGAAGACAGTAAATTCTAAGAGTTCTTATCACAGGGGAAAAAGTTTTTCATTGTCTTTAATTTTGTATCTTTATGAGATGTTAAAGTTCGCTAAACTTATTCATGATATACACCAGTCAAATCATTATGTTTACACTTATCCCGTGCTGTATGTCAATTATATTTCTTATACAGTGCTGTATGTCAACTATATCTCAATTACAGCACTTACTTAGTGCTGTATGAATTACCTATGGAACCTACCATTATTGAGCCCCACTTCAAACCAGTAATATATCAGAACTTCTGGGGGTCTCACCATATTGGTAATTTTAAAAAGTGATTCTAAAGAAAAACCAGGGTTGAAAACCAAAGTTCTGGTTTAAAAAAAAAAAATCAAGAGACTGGGAGCTGCTTCCCCTTACTTTAAATTATTCCTATAAAAATTTATATAAAGATTAAGGGATCTCACCAAAAGAGAAACTTCTTGTTTGAGTACTGAGGGACCAAACAAATGTCATATTTCTGTTTCCTAACCAGAAAGTTTTCAGATTGAAGAAACATACTCTTTTAAAATATCATGGTTTAATATTCACATGATAGACTTTAATTCTAAACGATTTTGCTTAGAATCAATAATGAAGTTTTTTTTTTTACCTAAAGTATAGTATAATAACTGAGCAACTATGTTTTGTAACAACTAACAGAACCAGGAAATTGTATTTCCTGGTTCATTTTAGAGACAGGCATGCACCTATATTTTATGCATGATCCTTCATATTAATAGAGACACAAAGTAATTACTCATGAGTTTTTCCTAACAGGTTTGAATCTGAAAACAGATTCCAATACTGAAAACAGAAGAAAACAATTGTTATCTTTAATCACTAAGAGTTATGTCTCACTAACATAATTACTAATAAATTCAAAAATAAAACAGAAATAATTACTCAACACTTTTAAAGGCAATTTTCTGCATATTAGTTCTTATATACTTTTTAAACATGTGTCCTTTACATGTATCTGGTGGAGCTTTTGATAAGCTACAATGACACTGGTAATTCTCCAGTCATAAAGCCTGAAGATCAGGTTCCCACAGACATACACACTGGATACTACTGCAGTGTGGCTATTCAAGCAATTATGAGGCTGGCCTTTTCTTTTCTAGACATAGACATTACAGCTATCACTGATGGAACATAAATAAAGAGTAAACCGATGTATGCTTTCACTACAGTGCAACATCAGAAGATCACATACTATATACAGGCAAGTTAGATACCTACAATTCCATTCAATTAGTGAGTCTTGGGTTGAAAACATACCTGATTTCTCTCTGTTTCTGATCTATTCTTCCTAGGAGATGATATTTCTTCTTTCTGATATTTATTTCTGATCTTAGGCCACAAACAAATCTTTCAACTCTATATTTTTCTCTTAGCTCTGGGTTCAAAATCCATGAAGACATCCTCAGGTCTAAGCTATTCTCCTTGCCTTCCTGAGTGTTCTTTCAGTGAAGATTCCTACATTCTCCTAACAGGCACCCCCAACAAGATTTTCCTTTCATTTTAGCCAACTAGCACCTTCCTCAGGTCCCATTTTCTCGTGCCTTACCTAGACACCTATCCCCACTACTCTCAACTTTTTTTTCCTTTCTTTGCTTTCTAGAATCTAAAAGACTTAGATAGACTCCCATATGGCTCATAATCCTGACTTCTTCTTTGAAAGCCTTTTTAAGTGGAATATTATATCAACACACTTCACTTGGTCTAGAAAGAAATTGTATTCTGTATTATTGTAATTTTTTAGTAATATTCATATACTTGAAATACCATACTCATATACTTTTAGCCACATATTTTTTAACAGTTTGAAGCCTCCCCTCAATCATTCCCCAGTGGTTTCAGTATGAAAAGCAGTTTTCACTTTCACAAAGTATTCTGAAGAGCTAGCTAGTTCCTCTTAACAGATCAACATCAATGTTTACCATAGGTGAAGCCACTTTACAATCACCATAGAGAGGGCACTTTTTACTAAAGTCCTCTTTTCTAAAAAGCATGGCTTGTGAGGAACACATGAATGCTAAAACATTTCAAATAATTCTGTCAGGGATTAACATTTAGAACAGACATACCTGAATTAATGCCACTCAAAACACTGAAGTTTCCTTTGTTTTCGTTTCTCAAATGTGCCTCTGGAAAAGGAGAGCTTACTTATCAGATTTTAATGACCTTCCCTGTCTTTAACACAAATTAGAAAACCTGTGACGCAGGTACACTTCAGGTTTCAAAAAGTAACTCCTTTCAAACTGATGACCAAAAAACACTAATCAAAAACATAAGGAATATGGAAAATGAAACACAATTAATACCAAAGAAATAAGGCTAACAAATAAAAACAAAATTTGTGTTTCAAATGATTTCAGTTCAGTCGTTCAGTTGTCTCGAACTCTTTGTGACCCTGTGGACCACAGCACACCAGGCCTCCCTGTCCATCACCAACTCCCGAAGTCCACCCAAACCTATGTCCATCGAGTCGGTGATGCCATCCAACCATCTCATCCCCTGGTGTCCCCTTCTCCTCCTGCCATCAATCCCTCTCAGCATCAGGGTCTTTTCAAATGAGTCAGCTCTGCACATCAGGTGGCCAAAGTATTGAGTTTCAGTTTCAGCATCAGTCCTTCCAATGAATATTCAGGACTTGAGGACATTCCTTGAGGACTGACTGGTTGAATCTCCTTGCAGTCCAAGGAACTCTCAAGAGTCTTCGCCAACACCACAGTTCAAAAGCATCAATTCTTCGGCACTCAGCTTTCTTCACAGTCCCAACTCTCACATTCATACATGACTATTGGAAAAACCATAGCCTTGACTGGATGGACCCTTGCTGGCAAAGTAATATCTCTGCTGTTTAATATGCTGTCTAGGTTGGTCATAGCATTTCTCCCAAGGAGTAAGTGTCTTTTAATTTCATGGCTGCAGTCACCATCTGCAGTGATTTTGGAGCCCCCCAAAATAAAGTCTGACACTGTTTCCACTGTTTCCCCATCTATCTGCCATGAAGTGATGGGACCAGATGCCATGATCTTCGTTTTCTGAATGTTGAGCTTTAAGCCAACTTTTTCACTCTCCTCTTTCACTTTCATCAAGAGGCTTTTTAGTTCCTCTTCACTTTCTGCCATAAGGGTGGTGTCGTCTGCATATCTGAGGTTATTGATATTTCTCCCAGCAATCTTGATTCCAACTTGTGCTTCTTCCAGCCCAGCATTTCTCATGATGTACTCTGCATATAAATTAAATAAGCAGAGTGACAATATACAGCCTTGACGTACTCTTTTTCCTATCTAGAACCAGTCTGCTGTTCCATGTCCAGTTCTAACTGTTGCTTCCTGACCAACTTATTTAAACCGTTGTAAAATTCCCTCAAGGCATCATTTTATTCTCATATTCATGGTGGGAGTCACACGACAATCAGATCTGTTAAAAATCTCATAACTTGTTTCTTTTCAATGTATTTTATGACACAAAGATTCTTATTCCCTGTAAGATTTAATACCTTTTGACTTTCAACTTTTCTGCCTGTATTTAAATGCTTATCACTGTGATGGTTATTCAGGAAGAGAGGGAAAAGACCAGTTTGAAAAGCTTCACATTTTCTATCTCAGAAATGAACGATTTTTCTTTCAATAGTTTAAAGGAACAGCTATATGAAGATCCAAGGCTTAATGATAATGCAGGCCAAGTCCTTGTTTACAACAGCCTTGCTGATTCAATTGCAAGCACACTTCCAAATCTAAACAATATGAGCCCCCTGAAACATATGACTTCCAGGCGAACCTCGCATGAGTCAAAATTCTTATCTGTAAAACATCAAATTACCACAGCAGCAATAACGGATCTGAGAATCACTGTTTTCTCACCATCTGTTTATATCAGAAACAGATTACTGAACTAAGGATGTGTTATGACACAGAGCCCTAGACAAGAGAATTATGATGACATGATTAAACATATAAATATTTATCTCTCTCTCAAAATCAGCCTGTGACATTGTATTATCCCCACTGAGGACAGTGACACTTCCTCAGGATTTCCTTGGATCAAAATTGAAAGTCAGTTCTAATAAAAGTTAATGAAAGCAAATAGATTGCGTCACTGTTTAAAACATAATACCCAGAGACAGTTTAGGACCAGCAAAAAGAACGCTGGCCTCAGACTTCTGTCACTTAACTAGCTGTGTAACTGTGACACGGTCAGTTAATCTATCCGCATCACTTACTTTAGCTGGCTACCTACCTTATAGTGAAGCTGAGACAGCAAACAAGGTAACATGCATGAAAACCCTTCCCAAACTGCTCTTTTATAGATATCAGTAATCAGTCCAAAAACTACAAATTTTATTCCCAATAGGTGATAAATTTTCCTGGGTAAAGGTAAAAAATATCAAATTCAGGTTCTTTAGAGTATAAGAAGAAGAGACAGAAAAAAGCATCAAATACCACATGAAAAATATAAGACTTTTCCCTATTTGCAGGGCAGCAATGGAGACACAGACATAAAGAAAGAACTTGTGGACACAAGGAGGGACAGAAAGGCTGGGACGAAAGGAGAGCGTAGCATAGAGACATCTACACCACCATGTGTAGACAGCCAGCAGTGGGAATTTGCCTCATGACTCAAGGAGCTCAAACCGGTGCTCTGTGACAACCTAGAGGGGTGGGGTGGGGTGGGAAGCGGGAGAGAAGGTCAAGAAAGAGAGGATACATGTATACCCATGACTGATTCATATTGACGTATGGCAGAAACCAATACAATATTATAAAGTAATTATCCTTCAATTAGAAATAAATTTTGAAAAATACAGGACTTTTAAAAATTAAAAATGCTAATCAGTGTTAGCAAAGGAATGACTACTAAGAGATAGCACAAGTAAAGTGAACACACGAGGATGTAAAGCATATTGTGAAAAAATCCACATGAGATTATTATAGTCATGAAAAAAATCACTTTTTCAAGATCTGCTAGGCCTGTCCATGAGTGCAATGAAATGTGGTAGAACAGACTTCTTGTCTCATTCTACAAACACTTCCTAAACACCTACCATGTGAAAAACACTGTGATGGGTGCGGAGTAAGAGTAAGGTAAGGGGGAATTTTCCTACACTGCTCATGGAAAAGCTGTACCACCACGGCATCTCTGGCCTTAATATAACAATAAGGCAACTTGACTGGTTTTGCCAAAGAGTAGTCAGATTCTTCTTGTTCTGTAAAGTAGAACAGCTCAAATAGTTATGTCATCAACAATTTCTGCTGAAATATCTTTTTGGGTTTAGTTCATTCGTTCAATGGCAAATATTAATTGAGCCTCTAGTAGTTACAATAGATGTGTCTCAAATGAAATCTTAACTCTAAAGTTATACCACATGGATATAATGTGTAACTAAACTATTTGGTGTTTGCTTTTGAGTTTGTTTTTTCAGTAAGAAGGAGGGGAAACTAAAATAGCAGCAACATTATTCTTCAATACTGAAATCGAGCTACAATTGGTAGACTGAAAGTGAGTGAGGCTACCCTGCCTGTTCACCTCTCCTCCAGCTGTGGTGACTGTCCCATCTCTACACTATAGACCACACTAATAAAACAGTGCCTGAACACAGGATGGGTTTCAGGTGAAATGACTGAAGTGTAAGCTCTTAGCTTCTGATTGCAGACAGCCCCAGGTGCACACAAAGCAGGCTGTTGCCAAGAAATACAGTGCAAGCTCTTGACACTCTGCTTCCTTCAATACGAAAACTTCCCCAACAACCCAAGGTCACAACCAGTTATCTAAATACTAAGTACTGTTCAAAGCACAACATTCTTTAGAATATCATCCAAGTAGTTTCCAGGAGATTAAATAACATAACCACAATGAGAGGAATGAGGAATAAAATCCATGAATATAACCATCTGCATACAGAATTCTTATAAAATGCATAAGCTGAAATCTATCATATAGAAGCAATGAGAAAGCAGAATAAACCAAAGTGCTGGACTGGTTTAAAACAAACTATTGTAAAACTGTTTAAACAGCTATAAGTTACAATATAGTCTATCAGAGTTCAATGCACTACACAAAGGCTAATAGGAAATGAATGAAGTTCTCGAAGAATCTCATGCTGAAACAGCTCAAAATCAAAAGGACCTTTTTTCTTTTTTTTCCCCAGTCAAGCTGACCGAAGGAAAATAAGACACTGAGTTTGGATAGAAGAGGTCTTATTTCAAATGCCACAAAAGCCCATATAAACAAGATAGTTTAAGATGCATTACTTTCAGCCAAAACACTTGACCCTTCTAGAAGTTAGTTTCCTCACATGTAAAATGAGAGGGGTAAATAGTTCACTGGTCTTCAAACTTTATTTTCAGAAGTACCAGACTGCTTCAGGGTTAGGTGGAAATCAAGCCAGCTCCAAACCTCACTTAAATGAGAGCAGATGAACTTTTAACTAGCTTCTATATTGGAGTCCTGTGTAGAATTGTAGAATTCCATTTGGAAAAAAAGGGGGAGAAGAGTTTTGCTGCTGAAAAGAATTATTCAGACAACAATAAAAATAAATAACCTCAGTTCAGTTCAGTTCAGTCGCTCAGTCAGGCCCGACACTTTGTGACCCCATGAATCGCAGCATGCCAGGCCTCCCTGTCCATCACCAACTCCCAGAGTTCACTCAGACTTGCGTCTATTGAGTCAGTGATGCCATCCAGCCATCTCATCCTCTGTCGTCCCCTTCTCCTCCTGCCCTCAATCCCTCCCAGCATCAGTCTTTTCCAATGAGTCAACTCTTCACATGAGGTGGCCAAAGTATTGGAGTTTCAGCTTTAGCATCAGGCCTTCCAAAGAAATCTCAGGGCTGATTTCCTTCAGAATGGACTGGTTGGATCTCCTTGCAGTCCAAGGGACTCTCAAGAGTCTTCTCCAAAACCACACTTCAAAAGCATCAATTCTTCGGTGCTCAGCTTTCTTCACAGTCCAACTCTCACATCCATACATGACCACAGGAAAAACCATAGCCTTGACTAGACTGACCTTAGTCAGCAAAGTAATATCTCTGCTTTCAATATGCTATCTAGGTTGGTCATAGTTTTTCTTCCAAGGAGTAAGCGTCTTTTAATTTCATGGCTGCAGTCACCATCTGCAGTGATTCTGGAGCCCCCCAAAATAAAGTCTGACACTGTTTCCACTGTTTCCCCATCTATCTGCCATGAAGTGATGGGAACGGATGCCATGATCTTAGTTTTCTGAATGTTGAGCTTTAAGCCAACTTTTCCACTCTCCTCTTTCACTTTCAACAAGAGGCTTTTTAGTTCCTCTTCACTTTTAAGGGTGGTGTCATCTGCATATCTGAAGTTATTGATATTTCTCCCGCAAATCTTGATCCCAGCTTGTGCTTCTTCCAGCCCAGCATTTCTCATGATGTACTCTGCATATAAATTAAATAAGCAGGGTGACTATAGACAGCCTTGACATACTCCTTTTCCTCTTTGAAACCAGTCTGTTGTTCCATGTCCAGTTCTAACTGTTGCTTCCTGACCTGCATATAGGTTTCTCAATAACCTCAGATCCCATTTATTTAAGATCATGATTGCAATAAATACTTCTATTGAAAACAGATACTGTTTTACTTCTGCTATAATGTCCCCTCACCATAAACAAGTAGAAAATTGGAAAAAGATAGTTTTTCAGACACTGAGACAGACAACAGGCAGCCCAGGACTTATGACCCGTGAATGAAGAAAAACAGGCAGTGAAACTCTTCTTCCAGGAGGTACTTTCCACAGCAGAATGCAGGAAGGGGAGCCTCCTGTAAGGAGATCATGAAAGTTTCACTGAATTGAGGAGACAGAAGTTAAGATTTAGGGGACACAAAAGAGGCTGGAGTTTGTGGGGGAGAATATCAGAGTTGGGATGTTGGCAAAGAAAAAACTCCAGAAATCTGCACAGAGGTCCGTTGATTCGATGGCTGACTAGTAAACTACCCGTATGTATGAAGAAAACTCCATGAGGTTTAGTGAGCCATCTGGGAGCTGGAAGCTAAATAATTCTCAGTGGTCTCACTGGGCTGGGAGACTAGCTTCAGACGGACACTGAAGACCCCAGACACTAAGCAGATACTCAGAAGGGCCATGTCTTAGTAGCACTAGCCTAGCCTACATAAAGGTGTTGCTCAGTTCAGTCCAGTCACTCAGTCATGGCCGACTCTTCGTGACCCCAGCCTTCCCTATCCCACCACCAACTCTCGGAGCTTCCTCAAACTCAGGTTCACTGAGTCGGTGATGCCATCCAACCATCTCATCCTCTGTCATCCCCTTCTCCTGCTAGATCCAACCCAACAAAGCTTCAAAAAAAAAGTCTCAAAAAAATCAAGCTAAAGCACAACTCAGGCACCATCTGAAACAAATTTTTAAAAATCTAAAGGAACACAATAAAAATCCAAATATTTAACAGCGTAATAGACACACAATACAAAAAATTCCAGGTGTTATGAGTAAAAAGATAAAAATGAGATCCATAAATGTGTGAGGAGAAAACAGACACCAAGATGCAAAAAATAATAAACTCAAAATGAGGAAACTTTAAAACAGTTTATACGTATAGGCTCAAGTGTTTAGAATATGATAAAAAGGAAAGTGGAAGGCATAAAAATGGAACTTGGGGAGATGAAAAACACAATACTTGAAGTGAAAAGATTAGTAAGTTTAAAAACACAGTAAACAACAAAAGTGGAAGAGAGAAATTTTAAAAGAACTGTAAAAATGAAAGAGCCGAGGTAACCTGTGGGATAATATTAACCAGTCTGATATTATGCACAGTTAGAATCAAAAAGGAAAGAAGGTCAGAAAAAGCATTTGAAGAAATAATGGCCAATAATTTACCAAGTTTTTATAAAAATAATAAACTCTCAGCTAGAGTTCCAGTAGGATATACACAATGAAAACCACACCAGAGAACATCAAATCACATTACTGGAAATCAGTGATAAAGTCTTTAAGCAGCTCTAGGCATACTTTAAATAGCCTACATGGGAGTCTTTTATCAGATATATGTAAGGCAAATACTTTCTCACAGTATTCTTACTTATTTTTTAATAGTGCCTTTTGATGAGAAGATTACAGTTTTTATCAAGTCCAATTTGTCAATTTCTCTTTTAGGTTCAGTGCTTTCTATGTCCTATATAATTAATCATTTCCTATCTTCAGGCCATGAAAATATTCTCCCATGATCTCCTATGATCCATCATAAATTAACGTTTATACATATCATGAACTAGAGTTCAAGGTACATTTTTTCCCCAAGTATATACGCAGTTGTTCCAGCCAGACTAGAAAACACCATAATTTATGGAACATTGCAAGGAGTACACAGAATGGCCTTGCCTCACTAGTGAAGAATAATGAGCCGTGGATTAAATACTGCTCTTGCCCTGCCTAACAAATATTTAAAAGCAAGCTCCAAAAGAATAAAATTGTTTCCGAATAACTTAACTGCATCCTAGAAAAAAACCTCAACAATGTTAATAGAAACACAAAAATGTTTAGTACCCAATAATGTCTGGCATCCAATCAAATATTCTAAGAAATTTAAAGAACCAGAAAAACCTGACCCATGACATTAAGATAAATCAATCAACTGAAGCAAACCAAGAACTGACACAAATTGCAGAAATTGTAGATATGGACATGAGATGATCATTTTAACTGTACCAAGTGGTCAAAAAGTTAAGAAGAAATATGTAATATTTAGGGATAAATCTGGCCAAAAAATGAGCAACAGTGTATACTGAAAATTACTAAACTTATCAGATCAATTAAGAAGACTTATATAAATGGAGAGCTACATTTTGTTAATGAAAACTCAATACTGTTACAATGTAAGTTCTCCTCAAACTGATAAACAGATTCAAATCAAAATACCAGCGGGTCCTTTTGTAGAAATTTACAAGCTAATTCTAAAATTCATATGGAAATTCAAATTACCTAGAAGACCCAAACAACTTCAAAAAAAAACATACTGTGAAAGCTAACTCTTTCTCATTTTTAGACACTATAAAGTTACACAACACAATGTACAGGCAGTGTCCAGAAATAGACCCAGACATATATGGACAACTGATTTTTAGCAAATGCAACTCAGTAGAAAAAGATAATCTTTTCAATGAAAGATACAGAACCACTAGGTATGCATATGAAAAAAATATAGAATATTGATCCATATCTCACAGCATATATAAAATTAACTCAAAATGTT